>OX578139.1:141441589-141528702 GCA_951213105.1 Amaurobius ferox
GGAATTATAATCACATTTCAAAAAAAAAAAAAAAAAAAAAAAAAAAAGTTAATAATGTTCTAAAAGTCACTGAGTCATGCATTCGTACATCCAGGCCATTCTTATATGCTTTATGAAGATATAGCTTTTAATGTATGTTTTATACTTTCTCCACAGCTTTAATGAGCAAGATGGTGGATCTAGTGAAAAACAACTACGTTTTACATTTACTCCTCAATAAGAGATATAAACTGTTGAAAATATACTTTATGAATGACTACAACTATATTATATAGCGACTGGCAATTATACTGTTATAAAGTATATGCCCGGTAATACAACAATACAGGGTAGTAGTATTATCGATAACCAGTTACCCTCATGCTTTATATATGATGCCTAACATAAAGAAATATTTCAAGCCTGTGCAACATGCTATTGCAAACTCTGTGACAAATATAAATAGCGTCTGTAATGTTTCTCATTGTTCTACCGACTCGATCCTTAATCTAAATGGATCACCCTTTTTTAAATATTCATATCGTCATTATTTTAATAGAATACGTAATTTCAAGTTTAAAAAATGCCAATCTCATCGATGTAAACTTTGCCCAGTGGCAGACCCTCTCCAAATATCTACTCAAGATCCCAGTTACGGTACATTCTGCAAAACCTATAATGTCATCTACTGTATTACTTGCCAAACATGCCAAGCCAAATATATCGGCCAAACCAGAAATCGTTTGCATTTGCGAATCAACTTACATCGAAGTCAAATTGGCAAATCTCTTCTCACTGATGCAACTATCACCAATTTGGAACTCCGTCATTATAGAAACCATGATTTTTCACAAATAATTGTTACAATCATTGATGTTGTACCCAAACTGTCAGAAAGACTTTGGTGGGAAAATACACACATCCAACAATATGGAACAGCTTTTCCGTATGGACTCAATACGATCATATTTAATGACAATTATAATTTGGAATCTTGTAAAAATGAAAAACGTAACCCTGTATTACAAGATATCCATCCTGCTATAAAAAAGAGATGGCAAAGGGGAACAAGAAAAAGGAAAAATTTCAGTTATAAAGAAACTCTTGAAAAGATCGAAACGTTCATGAAAACAGTGTGTGCAGGAATAATAATAAAACCCGGCTGGATCAAAAATCTTATATTTAGTATAAGAAAACGTTATATTCAACGCATCTGGTGTTATTTGAAAGTGTATCAACTCGAAAAACAACTAACTGTTAATAATAATGAAAATGCATGTACAAACTACGCTATAATGATGGATTTACTTAAACTAAAAGCCAGTACATTAAACATAGTATTGAAATACTCTCCACAGAAGAAAACCACTACAACAGAGCCTTTTGTTACAACCTACAAAAATAAAAATTATGATGGTTTACCAATCAAGACATATATAAAAAACTTGGCACATCTCTTACCAATACCTAACATAGAAGTAAAACTGATTTATAAATTTGTGCAAACCAATGGTAGAAAAATATTTAATTATACCCGCATAAGTAGAAACATCAATGTATATAAAAGTGAAGAGTGTAATTGTAAAAACAGCCCTTATATAGATACCCATCATGCGCACATTATCACTGGAAACCTGGATCTATTGGATAATCACAAGTTAAAATCTATGCTTCAACTTGGTACGAAATTTCGTATACAAGATTTCACAAATATTAAAAAGGACTTTGAACAAGATTTGAAGAAATTTACATATAAACTCGCCGTAAAATACAGCATGCCAATACAAGCCTTCAAAGAATGGCAATACAACCTTATCAAAATGTTCAATCTCCACTATAAAACATTGTGTAAAAAAACGTATTATCCTTCTCTTCAAAATGCAGTCAATAAATATGAAGATAAATATGTTATAACTTATACGGATAAAGTTGTATCAAATTACGCTTTCACATGCAGAAAATACTACGTTGATACTTTAAAAAATAGTTATCTTGATAAACAAATGTACTCCCCTTTACAACAAAATGGAACATGTCTGGCAAATAAAATTAAAACTCTGTATCAAAACATTGGTATCGAACTTAAAGCAGTTAACTTTCCATATTTGGTACTCATACCAAAACTTCATAAAAATCCAGTCAAGTTCCGGCCGGTGACAGTGGGATGTGGATCCTATTTAACAATTTCAAATGAAAAACTTTTAACTATACTTAAAAATGTTATGATTATACTCAAGAAACAAGGAACAGTAATGATAAATAATAGTTACGATGTCATCAACCGACTTCCATTTTATAGCAGGGATATACGTTTCAAAAGTTACGACTTCCGTGATTTATTCAACAACATCAATCTGGAAAATCTATATGAAATTTTGAAGGAACTACATGAAATATATGACTTAAAAGAGCATATTACATTCAGAAAATACGAGGACTTGATTCGCATTGTGTTGTTTGAAAACATCTTATTTGATGGCACCAACTATTTTAAACAGGTTAAGGGTATTCCGATGGGAGGGGGATGTTCATCCCTGCTCGCCGATCTATACTTGTGTAAATTTGAAAATGGCACTCATATATTACATGAAATGCCATATTTTCGTTTCGTTGACGATGTCCTTATTGGGCAATATAAGAATACACCCCAATTTGATTTTACATTTTATCCAAAAGAACTGGAATTGATTGAGAATATAAGTAAGGAGGAAGATAGTGTTGATTTTCTAGATATCACACTAAAACATGACAGTAGATACGGTACTTATACCATCTTATATGACAAGAGAAACAATTTCAATATAAAAATCAACCGCATTATTGATTGGAGGTCCAATTTGACCAAAAACATTTTCAGAAATGTCGTCATTGGTCACCTCAAAAGAAATCAACGCATTAATACTTTCAAGTCTGATTGCATCATGCATAATAGGAATATTATGAAGGAGGCAATAAAACGGAATTATCCAATTGGCTTCCTGAAATGCTATTATAATTCCCTATTTAATACAAAAAAGGGAGAAAATGCTTACTTAAAGGATATGGCAGAGGTATAGAACGATGAAAGTGAAAATAACGAATAGCGCATGCGTGGACTTCTGTTATATATGATGCACTCCATCTTACCCGACAGGGGAATTTGCTGCATTTCCATTCTTTCCCTTGCGATCGTGGTCGATTCCTATTTGTTTTCTTTGCAATTTTTCGAGTGTTTTTGATTTGACACATTTACGGAAGTATGGCTTCTGCATGGCATTGGTACCGTGAGTGTTGCCCGGGCATAAAAGCAGTCTTTTAAACGGGAAAGAGGGGTCGCCATCCCCCTCTACCATTTTATGCCTTGCATTTGGTCATTTCCCCTCTTTTTCATATGAATCTTGTATGTTACTTTAGGAGAATGTGCTGCATTGCGCCAACTTCTGGAGAAAAATTGGATAACTGTGAAATAATTTTAATATGTTTGCTATGCTATATATATATATATATATATATATATATATATATATATATATAAATAATTAAAATAGTATATATGTATATATATATATATATATATATATATATATATATATATATATATATATCCAAAATATTCTGTCACGTCAACGTTCACTAACAATAATTTTTACTAATTTTTATGAATCGGCTTAGTGTTTTTTTATAGTCTGCGTCCATATCATACTACAGATTGGTTGAAATGTCCGGCACAAAATATTTTTATAAAATATACCGAAAAATTGAAATAGCAGAGTTGTTTTTATTTAGGTGACCACTAATATATCTTCAAAAATATATCATAATCACAGTCTGTTGTTTTTTAATATGTTAGAATATTATTATAGACTTTTTTTTTCATCAAAGAACGATACGTTTGCTCAGAGAGCAATACTTTTTATTATAGACCTATATTTCTCTAATCATTTTTATGAAAGTTCCACTGAAAAGTTGTAGATGGAATACCCATACTTTAAAATCTGTAATAATTAATAAATTCAATAATGCAAGCATTATCGAGATAACTGTATTTGTTGCGGACAAAACGAGAACAGTCGGACCTTCTAGTTTGTCAAAAATTATTTACCAACCTCATAATTCTTGAATTGTTAGAGGTTTAGAACGGAGGAATTTTTTCATGAAACTATTCGGTAACTTTCTTATAAAGAATGTCTGAATGAATATTTCTCTAAAAGAAAAATTACTTCACTCTGGAACTAATGCCATGTTCTTTGACCGATACAAAGAGTAAGTATCCTCTGATGCATTAACACCAAATGGTATTTTTAATATAATTTTGCGGCTATATTACTGCCATTTAACTGACAAAATATCTACTATTTTCGTTTCTTGGGATGTTATAAAACTTTGATAACTGGTCTGTGCGCCTTTTGGATTACCATGTACATTTTAATATATTTTAGAATATAATTTAAGTTCAGAGAGGGTCCATTTACAACTGCATACACCCATAATATTTAGATCTATTGATATATCTACATTATCAAAACTTTACGCCATACGTATTTTTATGATTTGAAAAAAAATTACAATGTCGCTAATATTTTTTTCACATTTACAAAAATTTATAGCAATTCTACATGTTCTGATTAGATATTGTGGATACCCAAATTGTCGTATAATATGTAGTAACCAGATCCCTAACAGCATTTTTTTTCACAGTGCCGTAAGAATTACGCCGCACTGTGACTTTAGGACGTCACAAAACGTCGCAGTACGTCTCGCCAATGTCATATTGAGGTCACAGCGAAATCATTTTGGTCATTTATGACGTCGCATATTAACTTGATTGTGACGTCACATTGTAATTGCCATTATAATGCCGTCACATTGTTACGTGTTAATTAAATTGTGGAAACGTCACAGAATATAGTCACAATGAAGTTACAAATTTACTAATACGTAACGTCGCATAGAAGTCACAAATATTATGACACATTGCGACCCAGATGTCACGTGACTACAACGTCACTATCACACATGTGACGATCTTTGCTGTGAGGGATGTTATAAAATGACTCCCACAATAATCCAAATCACTGGATAATAATTGTCAGCCGGAATTAATACAGCAAAGATTGTTTTTAAAATTTTTAAATGTGTGCCATTGCTTGCAAGATCATACAAGCTAGCTCATATTACATGAGCGTGCCAGTTTCACGCACGTTCACACTTTACAGCAATAAATAGCCGAGAATTGCAATGGCAGGTATATTATATTACTTTTTAATATTCAATTAAATAGTGGTATATAATAAATATTTGTTATTGAGATAGAATTGTCAGCAGAGCTTTGTGAAATGGTAATTTATCATATTACTATTTGAAATAAATGAATTGAGAATTTATGTTCTGTAAAAAGTTCAAATACGCTGGTTTGAAAGAAGTTCGTAATACAAAGAATATTTTGCAGATATATTATTATTTATGGAACATTTCTAGCCTAACAAAACGATTTCTCTGAGTTCATGACAAAGCCATAAAACCATTACTAAGTTATATCGGCAGATTTTTATTGACAAAATTGATCGTGTATTCTCCATTAATCAGCGATATACATTGTGCCTAGAAAACATTTTACGTACACAAATAACTTTGACATGAAATGTCTTTAAGTGAAAAAGTTAGGTCTATCTATTACAACGTGACTACGGTGCATCGGATAAAAATGATTGCAGCACCCTTGAAGTGTGCTTAACACATCTATAGGCGTGCTTAGCAGATCTACTATAGTGATAAAAGCAAGTCAACATTGAGAGAATGTCTCCAACTCATTAAAAGCAGGGTGCTTCATAAAGGCGATTTATAAATATGGCCCACTCAATAAGGCCCCCTGTCTAACTAAAAAAAACCCTTTTTTTTTTAGAAATTCGACTTTATTCATCAACATACTCTCCTTCAAGGGTGATACATTCATTCTAACGCTCTTCTAACTTTTCGATGCCTTTTTTGTAGAATGATTTGTCTTTGCTCTCAAAATAGGCCTCAGTTTCGGCAATCACTTCTTCATATGAGCCAAATTTCTTTCCCTGAAGCATCTTTTTGATGTCTGCAAAAAGCCAGTAGTCGCTGGGGACCAGCTCTGGAGAGTGCGGTGGGTGAGGAAGCAATTCGAAGCGCAATTCATATAATTTAACCATCGTTTTCATCGGCATGTGACAAGGGTCATTGTCTTGGTGGAACAGCACATTTTTCTTTTGCATGTGAGGCCGTTTCTCTTGATTTCTACACTCAATCGATCCAATAATGCCATGTAATATTCGCTATTGATAGTTTTACCTTTCTCAAGATAGTCGATGAACAAAATACCATGCACGTCCCATAATACGGATGCCATAAACTTGCCAGCTGACTTTTGGGTTCGGGGTCGCTTCGGACGACTTTCACCAGCTGCTGTCCACTCAGCTGACGATCTTTTTGATACAGGTGTGTAGTAATGGATCAATGTTTCATCCATTGTCATATACTGACGCTAGAAATCCTTCTTATCTCGCCTGAACAGCTCCAAACAGCGCTCTGAATCGTCCACGCATTGTTGTTTTTGGTCCGGTGTGAGCAAACGCGGCACCCACTTCGAAAGCAACTTACGCATGCTCAAATTTTCGTGTAAAATTGTAAACACCCTACCTTCTGATATCTTTAATGTGTCAGCTATCTCACGCAACTTCACTTTAAGGTCTTTCAAAACTATTTTGTGGACTTTTTTTATGTTTTCCAGAACAACTGCCGATTTTAGGCGACCAGAGAGTTAAGCATCATCGGTGTTTGTACGACCGAGTTTAGATTCAGCATACCAGTCAATAATAGTTGATTTCCCTGGTGCAGAGTCTCCATAACGCTTATCAAGCCACTGTTTGGATTCAACAGTATTTTTCCCCATCAAAAAACAATGTTTAATCAACAGACGAAATTATTTGTTATCCATTGTTTTGAAAATTACAAAACTGGGGTCACTAAAACCACTGTAACCTATTAACTAATTAATTTTTTTATTTAGGTCCTATAAGCAATGCGCAGTATCTACACAAACAACATACCCTTTCCCGGCCGTTCAAATAGTTGCTCAAGTCCTCCGGATGAGTCGGACAGTCTGGGTCTTCAACACACAACATACCAATTGTCAATCAAAAATGTATTATTTTAGTGAATGGTATAATAATAAATGTCCAACTTATCCAACAATAATGAAGTAATTAGAGTAAAAAAGTGATGTCGGGGTTCACCCTACATCTGCCTGGAACATGGGTTTCAACGATGGCGCTTATATATATATATATATGTGTGTGTGTGTGTGTGTGTGTGTTTGTTTGAAGTTTGAGTTCGTCAATTTGTGTCCTCACCTCTTTTTGTGGCACATTTTATTCTCCAACCTTCCCTTGTACTATTAGCATTACTCTATTCCATTTGAATGTATTTCTCTAGAGAGAGATATCTCTCTTGTTAAAAAATATCAATCTATAGCCGTAATGTTGGGGTAATCTGTTTTTAGTGAAAGAAAGTACATTTCATTATTAATAAGTAAATGACCTTTCATCAATAACATTAAAATCACCCATAACGATAAGATTTCTTGAGTTATGTTGAATAATTGATAGTATAAGTAGTACTTGCAGAAATTCTCAAGGGACATTACCTGCTATAAAAGAAGTTATCACTCAAAGATCTCTAAGGTACTGTAAACATGCCTCGCAGGCTCGCATCCAGGATTTTCCCCGAGAGTTTTTCCCGTAATCCAATATTTCCCTACCTAAATTGCATTTATGTCTTGCACTAGACTTTTATTGCATATGCAGCGATGCATTGGGGCTCGTGAGTTTTAGTGCTCACTTGACCTACGGTTTCATCATTTTAAGTATGGTCTACAAATAACGGGTAATGATATCATTCAAAACAGATGTTTTCCTACGGGGAGGTGATGGAACTTGAGGTATTATTGCGAAGTGAGCCACTGGGATAGTGGAATAGAATGATATGCGTAGCTCCTTTGAAAGTCCGTAAGCACACCCACACCAATAACTTCGTAAGGTAATGTCTATGAGTACATATGTCAGGCCTATGTATATTAAAGTGACGATGCTCAAGCGAATAAAAGTTATTGCAGCGCTCCTAGAGGAAAATGTTAAAAGTTAATATAATTTATAAAATAATACAGATGAAAAAAGTCAATTGCAAAGTCATTGAATATTGTTTGATACGTAGAAATCTATCTATATAAATAATATTGAAAATCTGTGTGTTGATATATTTGCGAGTTAGTGTTTGTCTTATCATCACGGGATAACAGGTGCCCGAATTTCGTAAAATTTTATAGATGACCTTAGAAAAGCTTCACTTATAATTCAGTCCAAGTTTCTAGAACCATGTATTGTCAACCCTAGTAGTCAATTGTTTAAAGTGTGCGGACTTGCATGAAGGAATAGCTTGTCCAGGTACTGAGGAGTGCATTAATTGTGACGAGGCAAATAAGAAATTTGGCTTGAATTTGGATGTCGTGCACTCGTGTCGATCTTGCCTTGTTATGTTCGTGGCTCAGAGGTTTCTAAGGACTTTATTGATTATGGGAAGTAGGTGATATTTCTATGATTATTAATTGGTTTCTCGTGTTGAATTGTTGTTTGTATATAATAGACAAGTTGTATATAAATTTTTTATATATGGTATTTTGGTAATTGTTATGTAATTGAATACTTGGGATGCTTGCTTGAGGTTGTTAGCTGCTTAATGGAATTTATGTATGATATTTTTGTATTAATTTTGTTTTGGGATGGTAGGGGATTGTTGAAAATTTTTATAGTAGCAAAATTATTGATGTCTTTTGGTACTAAGTGATAATATTCAATTTTGTATTTTAGATTGGTTATTGACATTTAATAGATTTTATTTGGTTTGGAGGTTTCGGTGAGAATATTTTTGGAATTATGGACTTTTAAGTATTGTTGATAGATTGTAATTTTGATTTATATATCATTTTTGAATTTATAGTATGAATGTTGAAAAAGTAGTATATTTGGGTATTCCAGATGTTGAGGAAGAGCAATTATGATTTTAATTTTTGGTGATTTGTGCTCATTGTTTTGGGATATTTTAAATTTATTGGGGGTTGTTTTGGCATTTGGTTAGTTTAGATTGTTTTTTATGTTGGTATTATGATATTTGGTGTTTTAATTAATGGTGAATTTAGTTTGAACTACATATTTGGTTTGAAACACTTGAGTATCCTCTTGATTGTTAAGTTTCTAAATTTTTTAAATGCTTTATTTGGGAGGATTTAATATGGATTTGTGGATTTTATTTTGGAACACCTGGTTAAGTTTTTATTTGTTAACATTTTGGCCTACTTTTCTTGTTTTGTATTTATGTTATTATTTGTTTACTATTGTATTGGTTTTTTGATAGCCGCAAACATGTGCGGAAGATTGTAGGCCAGATGTAGCCGCCTTGGCCAGGCATCCCTTTTTTTCAGTTAATAAATCCCTTGGTGTTTCGTGTTGTGGGCGCGCCGCCTGGGGGAGTCGGCGGCTTCCTCTCTCCGGTGGGCTTCAGTTGCCTTTGGCTGTCCTTTTTGCTGGGGATCTCACGTTTTTTCTCGGCCCGAGATTTTAGATGGTCTGCCCTACGGACGACCCCTTGGTCTGGGCCGCGGTAACCCTAGTAGCAATCCTATATTGGCTTTATATTGGCTCCGATATTGGACCAGTATGAAATAGTGGACATTTTGGTGGAATTGGCCAAATTTTGGCTTAAACTATTGGGACAATATTACGCCAATATTTCCAATGTAACGCCAATATTGGCGTAATATTATAATGAAATTATTAGTGCATATTGGAGGCCAGTGTAACCCCAATATTTGCTCAATATTGGGATTACATTGGAAATATTTGCAATGTAATCCCAAGATATACAATATTGGTCAGATACTGGACCAATATTAAATGTTACTAGGGAAGATATTAATACAAAAAGAACTTCCCATGGCGACAACATTGTACAGACGATATTTTTCAAGCAAATTTGTTTGAAAATAAAATATCATGTTGCTAAGCAACGGAATTAAGCCCAATGAGTTTATATAGCAGACAGTTTTATTAAATATTTTCTAATTTAAATAAATGAAAGAATGTATATAAAAATACATGTTACCGAAATTACAAATATTTAGCAGATAAAAATATCTTTAAATAATAAAATTAATCAGAACTTTGTTCAAAAATAAAATTCGATGAATAAAATAGAATCTAATGGACAATAGCAATAGAGATCAACGAAATCGCAAACAAAGCAAAAAGCACCACGTTGTAAATAAACAGTGATCAAATCTGTTCACACAGATTCTGAAAACACTGAAGGGGGGGAAATGTAGTTTGGCAACTGGAGAAAGAAATGGAAATAAATCATGGTGCTAAAAATAATAGGAGTTGTCCTTTTCAGTGAGGAAGAGCGCTTGAAAACACATGCCCCTTTAATTGCGAGTGGCATGGCACTGTTTGTTTACCTATTTAAATGCCGCATTTGGGGCGTTTATATATTCCAAATCTATATAAATTATATATTTCTGGAATCGTCTGAGTCTGCTCTATATTTTAAAACTATAATTGAAAATTCGAATATTTGACCCATTTTATGTTCCATGTGCCCTTACTGAATTATATCAATTACGGCTTTCGGTTTGAGATGTTATGGGAGGTATTGCAGTTTTTAATTTCTTGCTCCATCTGTTTTGTTTTGGCGAATATTTTTCAAACTCGTATCTTGCTTTTAGCTAATTGTTAAAACAGAATAGAGATGGTGCGGATATATATTCTAATACAATTTTAGTTCTTTCATTTTGGCCCTATTTCATATTTTTTTGTTTGTTTACAAAAGGGACCAGGACGTTTCATTTTTCAGATCTGGCTGTGAAGATAATTTTGTACAACAAGAACGTATCTTCTTAAACTTTTTAAGGGAATTAAATTAAATATTTTAATTGAATGCTTTGAAGAGTGTCATTTAGAATACTATAGGAATTTGTACATAATTATGTGTTTTAAGTTCCTTTATATTATATATTTCGTACGAAGAACTGGTAAACTGTTAGTCCATAATAAAACTGTTATCGAATTCATTTATTATAAGTAATATGTTTATTGGCGAAATGCTGTCATATTCGGGAATGATAAGGTAGACAAAATTTACATGAACTGCAGTACAATTTTACAGCATGTTTAAAATGTTCTTCGTCAACAACATGGCGAATTTCACTTCACATTGTTGGGAACTATGACCACCTACTTTGACAAGCATTGCATGTGTCACCATTCTTCAGTCCCTTATAAGACTTTTAGCAGACATTTATTGACTTCCATATGAGCGTTTAATTTGTTCCAGGTGTCGATTAATACGACTTTCACAATGCTCTACGACTTTGCAAATGACTTTTTACGTTTTTCTCGCTATGTTTTCGAGTCCGCTATCATAGTCTTTTAAATTATGTATTGCCCTGTTTCTTCCTCTATAATGAATGTAGCTGATTCAGTTTCTGAGACCAGGTGATTTTCTTGTATTTAAGATATATATATTTTCCACTTTGGATGATATTTGCTTATGTTAACAAACCAATTGTTATCGGTTATTTGCAGCTGTGTGCTTTTCCGTACGAAGTCAGCTCATTTGGTTCACGAAAGCGGCTGTTTATTATAATAGTTGTTAAACGGCTGGAAGATGGTATTTTTGGAAGTGGGTACATTATAATATTGGTTCTGTATCAGTTAGGCCCAAGTAATAGTTTAAATTATAGACTGAAATGGAAATACTTTTTGTTTCGCTTCAAACTATTGGAAGCAAAGCAACGGTAGGGTAATATAGTTAAATATGAACAGTCTGAGTGCATTAGAAGATTCTACTCAGTGAAAGAAGCTACTTCTGCTATGATAATAAATGAACTCATGGGTCTCTCAAGGCATTCCTTGGTATATTTGACAAGGATTCCTTTTCATGGTTCCATAAAAAGAAAATTATGTATTCGTAGGCTTTGGTATTTTCCGATCGAGTTTCGTGTTGAAAATATGTACACATACTACACATTCTACAGTTACCTTACACCTTTCTGGTAGGTCGGACGGTCTGGGTCTCAACAACAACATACTACACATTCGAAGCTAACATTGACAAAAATGTTACATTGCAAAAAAAATTAAACTAGGCGTAAATCAGCACAGAACAAAGCGTGCAATCAAGAACTTCACTTTCGTTCTGACAAAAAGAAATATTTACCACAAAAATATGTGATATCTCTAAACGAAAGCAACTGTATTGTAAAAAACAAATACGGCATAGTAATGAAAAACGTCAGACAAAAACAGGAATGAAATCGCTTTATAAGCACCAAGTACGTTTCCATCCAGTTGGAAATGTATCCATCAGCATTTTCTAATTGTAACTAGAAAAATCAAAATGCCGACAGAGATCGAGGGAAGATTTCATATATCCTGGCACCCTGCCTCATTAAATTAACGAAGTGTGCATATAGTTCATTCAGTACTCGCGGCTAAAGTACTTCTCGTACAATAAAAACCAAAATCCTGACAGAGCACCAAGTTATATGTAACATTTCCTCGATCTAGTTCGGCATTTTGATTATCCTAATTATAAAAGGAAGGTGTTAATGGTATATTCAAATTGGATGAAATCCTACTTGACATCCAGATATGTGGTTTCATTTCTTTCTTGGCTGACGTTTTTCATTATTTGAAGGACTTTTTTTATGATAGAGTTGTTTCTGTTTGGAGATTATTTTGTTGTTTACGTATTTGAATTTTGTGTTTTGAATTTCAGTCGACACGCATTTTCCTGCTTTGGGTAGAGTGGCTCCTGTGTCTCATTTATCTTGATGAAAGTATCTCTTGTTTATTTTCAAAATAGATTCTTTCATTATAAAATTCATTTTCCACTGTTCTACAAAATAAGTGCTTTATTTCTTAGTCTTTGTTTATTCAGACATAATATATTCTATAGTTTTTTTTTTCTTTTATCGTTAATATGAAAAATACTTGATATTAGGATTAGTTGATGACGATTTAATACGTAATTGATAGCATCAGTCGATCATGCGTTAATTCCCATAGGACATCACCTGGCATAAAATCAACCATTATTCGACAATCTTTAAGGTATCGTAAACCTCCTCTACAGGATGTTACAAGATCATTCCTCCCTGTAATCAGATATCTTTCCAAACTTACACAGCAGTTCGATCCGCTCCACGTCTTTTATTACATACAGATTGAGGTATTGCGCTCTTGCTAATTTTAGTGCACACTTGACCTCTGGTTTTCGCCATTTTAATTACAGTCAACCAATTAAGAATAATGATATCATTCGAACCTTATGTTTTAATTGTGGTAGATGAAACTATTTGGAAAAGGTGCTAAGGTGCTATTTGGAAAAGTTATTTGATCAAGTGGGTGTAACTGAGTAGAAATATATATATTGGCGATTCTTCGTATATTAAATTGATGTATATATTGGCCGTGCTTCGAATATTAAATAGAAGTATATGCTTATAAAATAGATGTATATGTATATTAAATAGAAGTATATGTTTGATATGCTTTAATATTAAGAGTATATTAATTAGAAGTATATTAATAGAAGCATATTAATTGTTCTTTAAATATTGGTTAGATAAATATATTGACTGTACGTTAACCTATGTATCAAAGATGAAAAAAAGTCCTTATGTCCTAATTTAATGACGTGAATGATTATCCATAAATAAATATATTTTTAAAACGTACTGCATATTTAATATGTGGTATAAGTGTAATAGTTGATGTATAGAAGGTCGTTCGTACTTTATGGAAACGATTTTGTATGTATGTTTTGCGTTAGCATTTTGAGATAAAGATTTGGCATTTTCAATATAATCGTAAGCAACTGTTTTGTTTTGATTAGAATGAAGAATAAAAATATATTTTGAAAATGGCTCCTGATAGATGGCAAATGGGTTACGTAAATGCACTTT
The DNA here is from genome assembly GCA_951213105.1 of Amaurobius ferox. NCBI lineage: Eukaryota > Metazoa > Arthropoda > Arachnida > Araneae > Amaurobiidae > Amaurobius > Amaurobius ferox. The sequence continues at coordinate 141,455,589 of OX578139.1, forward strand.
CCGAGGAAAAATATTCGTTTCGGCGAATTGTAAAGCTGTGTTAAAATCGAAGTTATTGCATTTCAAAGAAAGGCATTTTTAATATAATAATTTAGAATGGGAAAAACATCTACTAGCTGAAAATAAAAATCTAATGTGGGCAGCACATGACTTTCCCTGCAGACTTATATACACGTTCTATTTATTTTAATTAAATTTAATTCACTTTTAATTCAATTTTTGTTCTGATTCGGTAACTGGACTTATTTTAAAGGTGGCGTAGGGAACATACGAAAAAAACTAAAATATCTTGAGAACGGCTAGACCTAGTGTAATGGGATTGGTCTTATTATTTTCTTTGTTAAAAATTAAGTATAAAACAAGCATTTAATGGATATATTTGGCATACGTAGTTTTTTATTTCAGATTTTGACGATTTTTGCGGGCCATTTTGCAAAAAAAGGCAGGTTATTTTTTTCCGAGTCGTACCAAAATCTAATCAGCACCAGGATGACTAACAAGCGACTTATCTACCGAATTTTGTGAAATTCGGTCTATTAGTTTATTAGCTAGCGTGAATACAAGCTTTTGCCTGTCATTTCGAAAAAAAGGTGGGTTCTTTTAATCCGAATCGTACCCAAAACTAATCAGCACCAGAGTCGGCCACAAGTGACTTACCTACCAAATCTTATGAAATTCGGTCAAACACAGACAGACAGACACACACAGACGTCATGCTAAAAATAGTTTTTTCGTATTGTAGAGGTCTCGAAACGTGTAGATCTGTCGAAAACTCGAGAGTTGCGATTTTCAGCATGATTCCAATACTTTCCCTATACATTACCATGTATTGCAGGGAAAGTAAAAATGAAAGAAATGGCCGCAAAATTGTATCCTAAGATTGCTCGAACGCGGGTAAATATCAAGAAAGTGAAGAGTCTGATCCTAAAAGAAAATTCACCGACTCAAAGATCCATTGCATCGAAACTGGGAATGTCACTGTAAGTAAAATCATTCATAAAGCTATGAAGTTACAAAATATGTTTACATCTAAAGTTCGTCTGCTTTTTCTAAAGCATATTGCGGAAAGAAAAACAAATTGTCGAAAATTATACGAGAAACAGCTAGCTGCTGATAAATGGAAATTTGTGGTAAGACTCGATGAGGCATGGGTGTATTTAAGTGACTGTAATAGAAAATAACAATTTTCTATTGCTCAACTGACGAAAATGACCGTACGAAATGGCTTCGTCGATGTACAGAAAAGTTCCCAAAGGGATTCATAATAGTTGCCGGATTCTGTTACAAAGGTAAATTAAAACTCAAAAAAGTCTCAAATAAAGCTAAAATTAATTCACTTTATTATCAGCAGAATATTTTAGAACCAATTTTTGAAGAAGGAATGCCAGCCTTATATGGAAAGAACATCAACAATGTTGAGCTTCATATGGACAAAGCCTCTTAGTAACACGACTAAGTCAACTGCCGCATATTTAGCAAAGAAAGAATCAGAAACAGGAATAAAATGTATCTCATTTAATGAAATACCTGTAAAATCACATGACGCTTCTTTTATGGACTTTTGCGCTATCACTTTGTTAAAACGAGCCTTAGGAAAACGGCATCCAAGAACACTGAACAGACTTTGGAAAACGACCCAGGGGGAGTGGGATAAAACTGACATGATGGTGATAAGAAAAAGTTTAATTTCATGGAAAATTCGATCTAGAGCTATAGTAAAGAATCAAGGTTATGAGATCAAAGCAAATCGCAGCAAGAAATACGACCTTTATGCATAAAAATTAATTATCAAAATCGTTTCCATAAAGTGCAAACGACCTTGGAAGTATGTTAATTGTTTTTTTAAAATTAGTCAGATAAATAAATCGACTGTAAGTTGACCTGCATATCAAAGATAAAAGAAATGTCCTTATGCACTAATTCAATGACGTGAATAAGTATCCATAAATAAATATATTTTGAATACATATTATATATTTTATATGGGAAGAATCTTGTTATGCAGCTCTTTTCTTTTATAATGTTCAAAATTATCGTTGCATACATAACAAAAAAGATCAATCATGCTTAAAGCATTGATTATGAAACACTTTCCAACGTCAATGGAATTTTATTTAAAAAAGTCTAAAATGCAATACATTCCTCGGTAATATTTTAAAACTTATCACAATACTACATTCTTTTATTATATTTGAAAACTTAAACCTTCATTGAAAAAAATGAACTTCATTCAAATGACGGCATTGAAATATAAATTGCCTGGTTTAAATATCTCTAAAATGTGATACATTCCACAGTAATATTTTTAAAACTATCATAATACTACGATAATGTATTATATTTGGAAACTTCATCGAAAACAACTGAAATTAATTCAAATGACGTCATAGAAGAAATAACACCTGGATCTCTCTATAAAAACAGCATTTCACTCATAACTTTCTCCCATTCATTTCATTCATCACAATACTATACTAATTTATTTTGATTAAAAATTATGACCATGGAGCTACAAGTAATTAAACTCTATGCTTAAAACTTCATCGAAAAAAATCGTCCTTCTCTTTATAAAATCAATTAATATTTCATTCATATCAGCCATGCAGATTCCATGGGCTAAATTATTTTTTGTTAAAGAAATACAGCAATTCTAATACAACTCATTCTACATATTTTGCTGTTTACATTTTACATAAGTGAAAAACAGGCTTCGTTGTATAAATAATCAAATTTAGATAATAATTTAAACTCAAATATATTATATTTGCGTTGTTTCAGTATGTAGATGCACAGAATTTAAGCAAAAAGAAAGTAGTTTTAGGACGGAAACAACACTCAATATGAATTAAAAAGAACTTAAAAAATCCCGATTTTGAGACAAGATGGATGCCATATATCATTTTGAAGTGGGTCATGTGATCTTTTCATATCATGGTCACGTGATCGCTTCATATAAGAGGTATAATTATTATTTTAATTTTTATTTAAAGAACTACTGAATATATTTCGCTGAATTTTTTTTATATATTTTATGGAACAATTTGAATATTTCCTAAAATTTTCGTAGCAATTTGTGAATTTTAAATCCACTTTGGTCCCATAGGGCTCAATGTATTTCATTTTTTAACCCTGGTTCAATCCAAAACTAATTGGGTGATATTATTCATTTATATTCCAATAGGTTCTACAGACGGTTTGAACAACATACTAAAATTTCATTTTAATTAAGTCATTTTTACGGCAGTTATCGTGCGAACGGACAGACAAACAGATAGGCAGACATACATACATACATACATACAGACAGACAGAATGAACAAAGTCATAAATACTTTTCACCTTTGTTGTAAATTGTTAAAAATATGCGGCGCAAGAAATGTTCACGAAACTTCTGCAATTTAGAATTTGATTCCGACGTTTATCAACTCAAAAGCGTTTTCATGGCTCCGAAGTTTCATTTTGAAAGAATATTTGATGTGATGGGCTGTTAGTTGTTTAGAGGATGGGCAAACATTGATGAAAGTGGCAAATTGTTTCACAATTAGTTTTGCATAGCACGTGTGGTAAAAAATTAACATAGTTAATTTCAATTAAATTATTATGTATCCCTTTAATATTTGTTTTATTTGTTAAACTAGGGAACACGACCTCCTACTCGCTACGATTCGCCAATTTCGCCTCCTACTCGCAGCGTTCGCTTCACACCCATCTCTCCTAAAAATTGTACTTTAAAAAATATCTTTTCCTATCCCTACCTATTTTCCGCAGGAGGAAAAACAGAGAGTTCCAAAACTGAATTCCTTGATCCAGAACGAGCTATTTTAAGCCGAACTAAACTTTAAATTGATTACCAGTTTATGTCATCGTATTACCCAATTATTTCTATATAAATTTATCAAATTTCATATCATTATATGCTATAGATTTTGAAAGTACGAGACAGAGAAATCGCTCGACGTTCCGATACAAAAGAAAAAATATCACTTTAGAAGTGTATAAAAAGTAAAATATATCTTAAACTAAATCAAAATAAAAAAACTCCGTCCTGCAAAATTCAACTATGTAGGTACCTACCTACAAAAATTCGCAATATTGCTGTTGTCAGTGTATCTAGGACACGAACTCGCACCTCAAATATTTTGTCTTTGAATTCGATATTGCATAGTTATTAAACTACACCATATATCAAAAAACGGTTTATTTGAGCGTGTTTCCCAAAGCTTTCTCAGCTTGTTTCCAAAGCTTTCCCAAAGCTAAGTGTACCAAATTTCATATTTTTATATGTTATTGTTTTTGTGGTACGAAGCATAGAAACTAGAAATTTGTCAAACAGCAGAGTCAGCTACTTTTTTTTTAATATAGAGAGATTAACTTAATTGGACCTCGTAAGCGTGTGTACATAAATGTATGTGTCCAACAAATAACACATATATTTCTGCAATCCTGTATCGATCTAATTCCTAAAAGATTAAACACTAAAATGCAAAACTACTAAGTTATGACACTTTGTTTTGTCAGACTTAAATATTTAATAAAAAAATCTGATGCCGGCAACACATGGCTTTCCTTATATAATGCTAGGAATTTACTACTTTTACAATGAAAAATAGGTTTTTCTTATAGTAGATATTTATATTCTTTCCAAGATATTGAATTTTCGTCAATCAGTAGTCATTTTCATTGATTTAGTGTCATTTTTATCCATTTGGCGAGATTTTGGTTAATTTGGCAACAATTAAAAAAGTCGTCAAGTTGGCGGCATTCCGTTAAATTCGGCGCCAAAATCTCGCCAAGCGTTATGGACGGAGAATAAGTTATTCTTAAAGTAGATAAATAACTATTGGCGTTCAAATACAAAAGTATACTCAAAGTATCTTTTCTCATGAATGAAACGAGCTAGATCCACGAGAATGATGTTGCCAAATTTATCGCATGATATTACATATGAAAAGTGAACATGTTTCGCAACAGTTAGTATATTTTTTCTAATTTATGGGAATTTTTGCTAAATTTGTTTAAAAATGTGCAATATCTCGAGAACGGTTCATGCTAGCGTTCTAAAGTTATGTCAATCGTTTTCTAAGGGAAAATTACATAAGAAAAGTCTATTTGCGTAACTTTATTAAAGGTTTTGATTTTTTGATGATGTTTTTACAAAATTTCACTCGAAAATTTAGGGGGGTTCTAAACATTCTATTGCGTTTAAAAACAATAGGCTTCCAGTATTCACGTATTGTGATTGTGTACCAAATTTCATTCGAATCGCTACATTTGTTTGTGAGATATCGTCTCCACAGACTCACTGACACACACACACACATACACACGCATACTTTCACACATACACACAGACATCACCTTAAAAATGTTTGATTCGTGATCAGGGATGCTTGAAACGTGCTCTCCCATCGAAAGCTCGAATTCGAATTTTCGACTCCGTCACAATCCTTTCCTTATACATTATGTATATAAACAAAGTAATTATTATTTAAAGGTAATAAAATTATCATTAATATTTTTATACTACAATTATTTTAATTAAATTTACAATTATCAATTAATAGTTCATCTTCATTGATTGTCCATTTAAATTGGAGACAGATGTGGTGACAGACAAAACTTTTGTATATCTGACTTTAGAGTCAATTTATTACTTACAATGAACCGTTCTCATGGATAATAAATGTGTACCTTTACTTTTCATTACAAGCTGTTTTGACAGGCATCTTTGGCCGCAGTCGTTGTAGCCAGATTTCAGCCTGAATTCATTCTAAACTCATCTAAATTTCGAGATACTATTTATCACTCATTTTATTGCTTAAATCATCTCTCGTAATTCTCAACGTCTGACTTTACAAAATGCCTTTTAAACTGGATTGAATCTATCCAGATCTTGAATGCACTCATTGCCTGTAAGTAACTACCAGAGGGTTTAATGGCAGAATGAATTAGGTGCACTTCAAAAGGAAAGCATACAACCAGATATATTATCCAGATTAATTAGTCCAGTCTCGACGCCATACCTTATGCTTGCATTCTTTGCTTTACTGTTTTTTTACTGGTCAGGCTTTGACCCTTGACCTGACGGATATGATACCTGATACTACAGAATTCCAATATGAATGAAATATTCCATCACAGTGTAAATCAATCACAGTTTGCCATCACTGTATTCAATCATATTCAAGTTTCAAATTGTATTTATGTGTTATGATGTTATGTTCCTAAAATATTCATTCAGTTATATTGAGCAGTTGTTGAGATATATTTTCTGCATGCAAATATAATTTGAGACGCCATTGCATTTACCCAGGCGCGATTGGGTTTGTGTAGCATTATTACTTTCCTTATATACATAATGTATAAAGAAAGTATTGTGACGGGGTCGAAAATTCCCGAGTTTTCGACGGGAGAGCATGTTTCAAGTATGCCTGATCGAATCAAACATTTTTGAAGTGATGTCTGTGTGTGTGTGTGTGTGGAGACGATAACTGACGAAATACTGGACCGATTCGAACGATATATGGTACAAAAATCACAATCCGTAAACACTGGAAGCCTATTGTTTTTATACGCAGTCGAATGTTCAGAACCCCCCCCCCCCCAAAATATTCGAGAGAAATTTTGAAAAAATCGTCAGAAAATCAAAACCGCTTATAAAGTTACGCAAATAGACATTTCTGATGTAATTTTTCAATAGAAAATGCTTGACATAAATTTTAGAATGCTAACATGAACCGTTCTCGAGATATTGCACTTTTTTTCAAAAAAATTATCAAAATGTCAAATAAAATAAATAAAAATATTTTCTATTCAAAAACATGTTCACTCTTCATATGTAATACCATGCGATAAATTGGGTGACATCATTCTCGTGGATTTAGCTCGTTCCATTCATGAAAAAATATACTTTGAGTAATACTTTTGTATTTGAACGCCGATAGTCATTTATCTGCTGTAACAATAACTTATTTCTTCGTCCGTAACGCTTGGCGAGAGTTTGGGGAATAATTTGGTGGAATGTCGCCAACTTGGCGACTTTTTTAAATGTTGCTAAATTAGCGAAAAACTCGCCTAATGGATAAAAATGACGCTAAATCAATGACGACTCATTGATGATGACGACATGGAAAACGACGACTCATTGATGAAAATTCAATATCTTGGAAAGAACATAAATAACTACTATAAAAGTTATCTATTTTTTTTTTCTGTAAAAGTAGTAAATTTATGGCATTATATAAGGAAAGGCATGTGCTGCCGACATCAGGTTTTTTTAATGATCTTAAATGCACTCATTGCCATAAAAATTTGCGCTCCATGAAGTAATGATGGGATCGTAACGAAATTTTGCGTGAAACTACGCGTTAGGCAGATATGCGAATGATTTTAAATACAGCGTGATTGCGCATTGCGTAGTGTCATCATAGGGCGTTGATCTTCGTTCTTACTGGCGCAGAAAAAAGTACGAAAAGGCCTTTTGCAGTACTTATCTGTTGCAGAGGGACGCTTTTTCATTAGGGATGTCGTCACGTCGCCATTGAAGACAATATGATCAGCTGTTAGAGTTCGAAAGAGGAAGAATCATTGAAATGATGGAAGCCGGGTAGACAGCTCGGGCAGTAGCCCTCCACCTAGGCTGTTCTGACTTTATTGTGAGGAGGTTTGGGGACCAGTGGTCGAGAGAGAGAGGTCACATACACGGAGGAAAGATTCAGGAAGCCTTCGGCAGACCAATAGCCGCGACGACCGTCATATCACACAACACGCACACACTACGCCAACTCCATCATTGTCCGCCATACGGACACAGGCAGCATCTTCACTACGGGCCCCTGTGCCTGTCAGTACCATCGCAAGGCATCTGGCTGAAGGACATTTGGTATTGCGGCGCCCATTACGTGTGCTGACAATAACACCAACCCACCATCTCATTCATTTGGAGTGGTGTTGCGCTCGACGTGTTTTGATCGCACCTGAATGGAACCAGGTCGTCTTCAGCGACGAATCGAGACTTAATTTGGACAGTGATGACAACCGTGTACGTGTGTGGAGGCTCCGTGGTGAACGCCTCAATCCTATCTTCGCTTTACAGCGGCATACCGCTCTTACAGCTGGTGTGATAGTATGGGGTGCCATCGCATACGACACCCGGCCACCTCTAATATTGATCCACGGAACCCAATGGAGGACTGGAACCCAATGGAGGTGGCAACCATAGGGAACGTATCAGGCTTCCTATAATCCATCACATTTGTGATGGACTTTCGGATCTACAGATTTATTGTTCTCATATCCCGGGTAGACACGGGGAAATTTTTGTCCGCGTCGAAGATCAAACTCTGTATTACTACGTGCGTGTGTAGATGGGGAGGGGAGGGGGGTCAGTACATTTCAAACCATCACTCTATGTAAGTCATAGTACTAGGCTCGTGCTAATTAATCTAGAACCATTGTAGCACTTTTTTCTGAAAAGGCCTAGATTGGTTAATACATAATATATTTTATTTGCTATTACCAATATTTTATTCCTGTTTTTATAGTCTGTTTATGTTATAGCGTAAGTTGATTATCAAATGATTTAATGATGAAGAAGATTGTTTTTTACATTCTCTAACCTAGTATTGCAGAAGTATTGTTTTTAAGAAAATTTTCGATTTCGAGATTTTGATTTCAATATATGCTTGAAACCTCCTTAACACGTTTAGACTATTTTGGAGTTATGTTTGTCTGTATAAGGTCAATTTCTTGTGCACACTATAGCGGTCACAAATATTAATGGATTTTCACTAAACTTGATATCCCACTTTGTTGCCAAATAATTAAGATTAGATATAATTTTTTTCTTCAATTCCAGCGAAAACGTCGAAATTTTATATTGTTTTAACTGGGCAGCATAAGGAAAAATTTGACATAATCATGCATGAAAGGGTTTTTTATGGATCTTAATGATCGCTAGACTGAATAGTTTCAATCATTGCTGTGACAGATAATCGCGATGCAATATTTTTTCTCGAGACATTACCACCCACTTCCCTCCCACACACACAGTGGAGTACATTGTTAAGTCGTATCGATCGAAATATTTTTCAAACTTTAACGTGAAGGATACCATTTTATAATTGTTATCACCTGGAACAACGATACCGATTTCTTAAATATTATTTTCCTTATATACATAATGCATAAGGTAAGTATTGTGACGGGTCGAAAATTCGGGGTCGAAAATTCGAATTCGAGTTTTTGACGGGATACCATGTTTCAAGCATCCCTGATCACGAATCGAACATTTTTGAGGTGATGTCTGTGTGTGTGTGTGTCAGTGAGACGATATCTCACGAACGAATGGAGCGATTTGAATAAAATTTGGTACAAAAATCACAATTCGTGAATACTGGAAGCCTATTGTTTTTAAACGCAATCAAATGATCAGAACCCCCCAAATTTTCGAGGGAAATTTTAAAAAGTCATCAAAAAATCAAAACCTTTATTAATGTTACGCAAATAGACATTTCTTATGTAATTTTTCCTTAGAAAACTATTGACATAAACTTTAGAACGCTAGCATGAACCGTTCTCGATATATTGCACATTTTTTAAATAAATTTATCAAAAAATACCGTAAATAGAAAAAAAATATATTAACAGTTGAGAAACATGTTCACTTTTTTTACGTAATATCATGCGATAGATTTAGTGACATTATTCACGTGGATCTAGTTCGTTCCATTCATGAGAAAAGATACTTTGAGTAAAACTTTTGTATTTGAACGCCAATAGTCATTTATCTGCTATAAGAATAACTTATTTCTTCGTCAATAATGCTTGGCGAGATTTTGCCGGCTAATTTGGCGAAATATCGAAAACTTGGTGACTTTTTAAAATGTTGCCAAATTAACTGAAATCTCGCCAAACGGATAAAAATAACGCTAAATCATTGAAAATGACGACTAATTGACGAAAAGTATGTACTATAAGAATAACCAATTTTTTACTGTATAAGTAGTAAATTCGTTGCATTATATAAGGAAAGTCATGTGCTGCCCACATCAGATTTTTTTCTTGTAAAATTTGAAAAAAAAATCTAATCTACTAAAAATGGATTCTGGGTTCCCTAATTCGATATGAGCCACACTTCAATTAATTTTTAACTAGTAATGAGTAATTTCAAAACTATGTTTTCGGATTCGTCATCGCGCCTGTACAAAATACACTTAATTAATATATTTCATTCTAAAAGTCTCACCATTACTACTAATAACCTATTCTTCTATTCCTTCTTCGCTAAATATAACAACACCACTTTTGTAGTACACGTGGAAAATATTACTATCTCACAGTCCCTAAGGCCCCATAAATGACATTGATGGTTCAAGTGCCGGCCCTTACAGACCCTTACGCACATAATCAAATCTTACTATCCTTAAATAAAATTTCTCCTCTCTCTGTTTCCCTTGTTGATAAGAGTCATATCTAAATGGTCAGGCCAGGTTATGGTCGAATATATTTCTCTCCTAATGCTATTGTACTAAAAGTACTGTTTGATTTAAAGGAATTTGTAGGATTTTATCGTTATTACAGTAGTGAATTTTAAATCTATGTAAATGCATGCATGAAACGATAGAATGTAAAGAATTTTTTTATTTAAATGAGAAAAAAGGAACCAAAATTGCTTTTTGTTTTTTGTTGAGGTTTCAATAATTCTTTTTGAGTATTTATTTCAATAATATTAGTGTAAGTTTTACGTAATGAAAATTTAAATTGCACAAGGTCTCTCTCTCTCTCTCTCTCTATATATATATATATATATATATATATATATATATATATATATATATATATATATATATATATATATATATATATTGAAACTCTGCACGGAAACAGCAAGGATGTAATACCCAAGGTGAAATGCTATCATTTCAACAGTGAAACGCACTCAGGCCTGCGTACAGATTTGGATAGTCCAAATTGGTCTAAAGGGGAGACACGAAACCATCGTACTTTACGAAACTCAAACATTGTAAAACAGTGTTGTTTTCGGAATAAATAGCTCTTCACGCTGAGAAACGTGTTTTTGCCTTCTACGATAAATTATTTGCTGAAAAGTACGAATTTTTACTTTATTTTGATTAATATATTAAGACACAGAAATGTTTTCTAAAATTGCCGATTAAGTTATTAACAATAAGCCTGTATTCTACCTTTTGTTTTCCTTGTTCCGAGTCTACCTGCGCTGTAAAACATTTTGTAACCTTTGTTCATTTTTTATTCAACTACTTTGCTGATAAATCCGACAGACCATCAGAAAAGTCGCAATTACAGGCGTTCATAAAACCATTTACTCGGATAAACCTAGCTTTATCCAGCCGCTCTGTGTTTTACCAGAGCATCTGGTACCGGTTTCAGCTTTACCCGGGTAAGGTGCGGATTACCCACAGACTTCTGGGTAAAGCTGAAACTTGATTCACGCTAAATTTCCTGAGCATGTGCTGTGCGTTTTTATGATTACGGGCACGCGTCAAATATAGGGGCCGAACGAGATATCTAACTCGCAGGTGATCAATTGCTAATAATGGCTGCGGAGAAAGAATCATGTGTGCAGTTTAAAGACCGTTTTAATAAAAGTTTTAAATAATTAATTGCTAAATGGACTCATAGCTTTTATATGTGATGAGAAATATACCGTGAGTTTTTGCAGTAAAGGACCCTCCGCTCCCCAACTTCTTAATTTCGCATTTTATTACTGTAATATACAGTTTTTTAACTTTTAATATTTCTCATAATTAATAAATAAAATATAATGTTCTTGGTTTCTGTAAAATTTATTTAATCCTGGAAAAATTTGATGGAATTTTCCGAGTAAAGTTGAAGACTTAAAATTAGTAGCGGTTCCCGCAGCTAACTACTCGTTATTCACTATAAGAATAATTCATTTTTCCATCCGTAACGTTTGACGAAATCTTTTGGCGACGAATTTGGTGGGATTTCACCAACTGGGCGACTTTTTTAAATGTTGTCAGTTATTTTAATGCTAGAAAAATATTGTAGAAAATGTGACGAAGGCAGAGTCCACGTCGCCGATAAGAGCTTGTAATCGCGTCCCAATAGCTTAAGTGTAGACCATCGGCTGGCCAATACGGAGTTCCGTGGTTCGATTCCCGATTGGGATAGTAAGGTTCTTTACGACGCTTGTCAAAAAAAATGGTGGGATATCAGCAACTTGACATTATTATTGCCGCGATATTATTGAAAATGTCGCCAAATTAATATAGCCAAGATATATAATTAATATAGCCAAGATATATAATTAATATAGCCAAGATATATAATTAATATAGCCAAGATATAAGATATCGCCAAATTGTTCAAAATGACACTAAATTAATTAAATCAATTGTGTTTGTTAGGGGATAGTATTGTAATGACATTTCGGCAGAGTATATCTGCCAGTCCAACTGTCCCACTTGGCAACAAATTTGGCGATGCTTTTAATGACGCCAAATTGATCAAAATATCGCCAGATTAGCGAAAATGCCTCCAACTTGATAAAATTACGCTAAATTAATGAAAATAACCCCTAATTGAATAAAATAATTTTACAAAATTAAGTAAAATATCCTTGATTATTATTGTTGCTTTGTGAGAATTATTAATTTAATATACTTAATTCAAATTTAAATGAGTTTTACTGTTCGTCGATCAGATACGTTTTGTTAGGGCGTCCTTTATGAATTGTGTTTTGTTAGGGAATGGTACAGTATATGTATATTTTGATAGGGAGTCGTATAGTGTATTTGATAGGAAGTCGCATCGTTTGCATGTGTTGAGCGATAATCGGCGCGCAACTGAAACATGTATTAAAAGTTAGTTTCTGTCCACTGTTAACTTATACTACCGCAGGACACTGATATAAGCCTCACAAACTGCCCAATATCACATTATTCTGCCCAGTGCAGGAAGTGACGGTTGATGGTATCTATTGAGTATACAACTCGATTAAATTGCTATATATGCCTTTTGTAGGATCCCATATCATTTTCTTTCTTTTTCTAAAAAGTGTAAATAAAGTCGATTTATGGCCGCCATCAGCTAATACATTTCGGGAACTTTGCCGTACAATTCACAAATAGTACAATACCGCATTTTTTCAAATACTGTACCAAAGGCAGTTGATGGCCACTATTGATTTATGTAAATCCTAGACAATGCTTGGTATACCCCTTGATATATCTCAACCACTTATGTATGTTCCTAAAATCCTGAGATGTCGGCTGAATAAGAGTATGTAGTTCTATATCTCGTCGTAGAAAATAACGTATGAAATAGTCGCACGCACTTTAATAATGCAAATGTTTTTTCTATCTGTCAAACTCATTTTTATCCAATCAGAGTAAATGTATAATTTTTTTTAGGTTTTAGAACAAAACAAATAAAACATTTCATCTTACTATAATAAAAATCATACTCGAAATATTCCAAATTTTCTAAATTTTGGCATCGGCGCCACTTTTAAATGCGCCAAATCGCCAAACGAAGCGCCATGAACTCAAAACATTGTATAATGCCAAATAAATTCCGCATTTTCTCCGACATTCCATATATTTTCTCCAAGACAAATTAATTTACATAAAAGAAGTATTTGGATCTATAGAAAATATCATGTCTGCCAACATCATATACTGATCTATCATTGTGAACATAAAGAGAGACTACAAAAAAACTACAAAAAGAGACTACAAAAAGAGACTACATTGATTTATGTAAATCGTAGACAATGTTTGGTATATCTCATGGGAATCTAACCACTTATGTCTGTTACTAAAATCTTGCTATGGTGGCTAAATAAGAGTATATAGTTCTATATCTCGTCGTAGAAAGTAACGTATAAGATAGTCGCATGCACTTTAATAATGTAAATGATTTCCTATCTGCCAAACTCATGTTTATCCAATCAGAGTAAATGTATCAATTTTTTAACAAAACAAATAAAGCAATTCATGTTACTGTAATAAAAATCATACACGAAATATTTCAACTTTTCTAAATTTTGGCATCGACGCCACTTTTAAATGCGCCAACTCGCCAAATGAAGCGCCATGAACTCAAAGCATTGTATAATGCCAAATAAATTCCACATTTTCTCCGACATTCCATATATTTTCTCCAAGACAAATTAATTTATATGAAAGAAGTATTTGGATCTATAGAAAATATCATGTCTGCCAACATCATATATTTATCTATCACTGTGAACATAAAGAGAGACTACAAAAAAACTACAAAAAGAGACTACAAAAAGAGACTACATTGATTTATGTAAATCGTAGACAATGTTTGGTATATCTCATGGGAATCTAACCACTTATGTCTGTTACTAAAATCTTGCTATGGTGGCTAAATAAGAGTATATAGTTCTATATCTCGTCGTAGAAAGTAACGTATAAGATAGTCGCATGCACTTTAATAATGTAAATGATTTCCTATCTGCCAAACTCATGTTTATCCAATCAGAGTAAATGTATCAATTTTTTAACAAAACAAATAAAGCAATTCATGTTACTGTAATAAAAATCATACACGAAATATTTCAACTTTTCTAAATTTTGGCATCGACGCCACTTTTAAATGCGCCAACTCGCCAAATGAAGCGCCATGAACTCAAAGCATTCTATAATGCCAAATAAATTCCACATTTTCTCCGACATTCCATATATTTTCTCCAAGACAAATTAATTTATATGAAAGAAGTATTTGGATCTATAGAAAATATCATGTCTGCCAACATCATATATTTATCTATCACTGTGAACATAAAGAGAGACTACAAAAAAACTACAAAAAGAGACTACAAAAAGAGACTACATTGATTTATGTAAATCGTAGACAATGTTTGGTATATCTCATGGGAATCTAACCACTTATGCCTGTTACTAAAATCTTGCTATGTAGGCTAAATAAGAGTATATAGTTCTATATATCGTAGTAGAAAGTAACGTATAACATAGTTGCATGCACTTTAATAATGTAAATGTTTTTTCTATCTACCAAACTCATTTTTATCCAATCAGAGTAAATGTATCAATTTTTTAACAATACAAATAAAACAATTCATGTTACTGTAATAAAAGTCATACTCGAAATATTTCAAATTTTCTAAATTTTGGCATCGGCGCCACATTTAAATGCGCCAACTCGCCAAACGAAACGCCATGAACTCAAAACATGGTATAATGCCAAATAAATTCCACTTTTTCTCCGACATTCCATATATTTTCTCCAAGACAAATTATTTTACATAAAAGAAGTATTTGGATCTATAGAAAATATCATGTCTGCCAACATCATATATTTATCTATCATTGTGAACATAAAGAGAGACTACAAAAAAGGCTACAAAAAGAGACTACATTGATTTATGTAAATCGTAGACAATGCTTGGTATATCTGATGGGTATCTAACCACTTATGCCTTTTACTAAAATCTTGCTATGTAGGCTAAATAAGAGTATATAGTTTTATATCTCGTCGTAGAAAGTAACGTATAACATAGTCGCATGCACTTTAATAATGTAAATGTTTTTCCTATCTGCCAAATTCATTTTTATCCAATCAGAGTAAATGTATCAATTTTTTAACAAAACAAATAAAACAATTCATGTTACTATAATAAAAATCATACTCGAAATATTCCAACTTTTCTAAAATTTGGCATCGGCGCTATTTATAAATGCGCCAACACGCCAAATGAAGCACCTTGAACTCAAAACATTGTATAATGCCAAATAAATTCCACATTTTTTCCGACATTCTACATATTTTCTCCAAGATAAATTAATTTACATAAAACAAGTATTTGGGTCTATAGAGAATATCATGTCTGCCAACATCATATTTTTTATCTATCATTGTGAACATAAATAGAGACTACAAAAAATTATTTTTTCTGATGCAATTATTAGATTTTTTGGCTTAGAAATACTCTAGTTTCTAAATAATTTTGTCTCTTCAGATGCACAAGCATTATCTCTGTATCATAAAGGCTTCATAATTTTCCTACGTATAAATTAACCCATTCTATTACATTTCTGTTATTGATTCTATTAACTTATTGTTGTATCTATTTTTGCTAAGGATAAATACCACAGTTCTTCGAAATACACTGGGAAAATATTATCAACCAGCAGTCCGTAGGGTCCCATAAATGACCTTGATGGCTCGAATGCTGGCCCTTCAGGTCGTTACGCACATAATCAAATCTCACTATCTCTAAATTATTTCTCCCTCTTAACTTTATTATTGGGGTATCAAGTCATATCTAAATGGGAAGGCTTACGTTGCGGGCTTGGTTCTATTCCATCAATTTCTAATGAAGTGTTTTGTTAAGGGATATTTCTCGCGGAATTTTGATAATATCCAATTACAGTTATTCGTTTAAAAAAGTATTCACTCTTTTATACTTGCCCTGACTCTTGCTTATGACTGAAAATTTGTTCATATTTATAGATATATATGGTTTTTATATGCATAAATATTGATGTGTTTATATTGGAGAACAAATTACATTTCAAATATAAGTTATTGTCTTATTGTTTCTGGGGCGTTGCTACATCAATGTCTAAAAGGTGTATAAGTGCATATTTCTGCTTTATAAATATAAATTCTACGTCCAGTAAAATTGGGACTTTTAATATTCTAGTTCATATTTCAATTTTAATGTGAAATATGTGATGGTGTTTTTAATGTAAATATCTATAAACAGTAAAATGAAGCACACCTATATGGAAAGACAAGACAATGTAATTGAGCACAAATAAAATTACAATATTCATTAGAGCTGTTTCACAGATGCGTTAAATTATTCTTCACCATATCTAAAATGACCAGTTAACCAGAAGTTTGACACCAGTTAACCAGAAGTTTGACACACGAAACAGGCACCGGCCGTCCAAATAGTTGCTCTTAGTCCTCTGGACGAGTCGGACGGTCTGGGTCTTCAACACGAAACAGGCAGCCAACGGCCCTACCGTGCAGAAAACACCGGTTCTCGTTAGATCACCCAAGTCAAGCAGCATCGGCCGCGGTTAGTACTTGGGTGGGTGACCAACTGGGAACACCGCTTGCTGTTGGCATATTTTGGGCTCGGTAGCCCGGTGGTTTGCGCGCTGGTATTGCACGCTGCCACAACTGCCGCCGTGTTCATGCGGAGTACGATCACGTTAAACATGTGGGTCGGAAAGTCCTCTGAGAGGTTGGTGGCATGGGAAGGAGGGTACGGTCCTTGTGGATGCCTCCCCCACTGGGTTCCGGTCTAAATTGGGTAGCACTTCCCGGCCGTCCAAAAGGTTTCCTTACACCTTTCTGGTAGATCGGAAGGTCTGGGTCTCAACAACAACAACAACACGAAACGGGCACAAATGTAAGAACCAGAGATATATATTTGCCAAAGACAGTATTGAACATTGATTCTGAATCAAACAATTAGAGAGCAATGAACCTTGCATGGATCAAGAGAATTGGAAATCTTAAAACAGAACGTAAAACCCTCCAAGATGAAAGCAGAGATATAACACAGTTTGGTGCCTCACAAAAAACAACAGATATGTTTCAACAACCAGACATCCAACATTTATTATTTTCACTTTTATAGGAGTGGATTTAACCCTTTTTAATAAGAATATAATTTACAATTTTGTTTGAACTATTACATATTGTCCATACTGGATCTTATAATTTGACTTCCGTTAAAGGTATTACAATATCTCTTGAAATAATTAAGCAATTTATATGAAATTTAGGAAGCTTATATTAATCTATAACTAAAGTAAGTTTTTTAGTGCCATTTGAAATCGAAACATAAGCCATTTTTATTAATTTTCAATACAGGGGACACATCATAGGGGATTAATTTTCAATTCCCTGGTCGCTAACACGCACCGACCCCGGATCTCGCATCTTGAGTTCTAATCCTATTGCCTGGCGCTCAAACGAGCTATGTCACGAGCTATGTCATGACGCCTACTACGTAGGCGTAATAAATCAGTTGCAGATACGCTCACATAGCGCCAAGAGTACATTCCTCCGACACACGGCAATGTACCCTCATTGCCATAAAAATTTGCGCACTAAGAAAGAGTTGTTACAATCGAACGAAATTTGTTATATGTGAGTGCAACGTTGATATAAGTAAGCGATACAAAATTAAAGCAAAAGGATAATTTATTACAGAAAAAACTGCAAATGAATGGAGGTTCTAGTACCCTGTTGGGCCACCTCTAGCGTAAATACACGATGCGATACGGGCGGACATAGAGGCATACAGGTCCCGTATGGTATCCTGCGTCATCTGATTCCACAGTTGTTATAAGCGCGCTTTTAGTTCGACCAAATTCGTAGGCGGTCCAACTTGCCATCCATAGTGATCACAGACATGCTCAATCGGTGACAAATCTGGGCATCGGGCAGGCCAGGGAAGGGTGGTAATGTGGCGATGGCATTCCTTTGATACCCTTGCTGAGTATGACCGAGTCCTGCCATGAGTTGCAACACATGCGGCTTAAGCAGTCACCTTACACCTTTCTGTAAGGTCGGACGGTCTGGGTCTCAACAACAACAACATGTGGCTGAAGGATGTCACGAACGTACCTCTGGGCTGTCATGGTTTCGTGGATCAATATTAGAGGTAACGGGGTGTAGTATGCGACGGCATCCCATACCATCATACCAGATGTGGCAGGGGTGTGCCTCTGTAAAGCGAAAGCAGGATTGAGGTATGTACCACGGGGCATCCACACACATACACGAAAGTCATCACTGCCCAAATTGAATCTCGATTCGTCGCTAAAGAGGACCTGGTTCCATTGAGTTGCGGTTCTACCCCATCGAACGCGACACTACTCCAAAAGGAGGCGACGGTCAGTGGGCGTCATTGGCAGCACACGTAATGGACGCCGCGATAACAAATGTCCTTCAGCCAGATGCCTCGCGATGGTACGGACAGACACAGGGGTCCGTAGTGAAGATGCTGTCTGTGTCCGGAAGGCGGACAATTATGCAGTTGGTGCTGTGAGAACGTATCGGGTGATATGCCGGTCTTCTCGGCTATTGGTCTGATAAGGTGCCCTGAGGCTGTTCGCCGTGCACATGCCATCTCTCTCGTCCGTTAGTCCCAACACCTTCTCATAGTAAAGTCAGAATGGCCTAGGTGGCGGGCTACTGACCAAGCTGACTTCCCGGCTTCTATCATCCCGCTAATTCTTCCAATCTCGAACTCTGACAGCTGATCATGTTGTCTTTGATGGCAGAGTAACGACATCTCTAATGAAAAGCGTCCCTCTGCAACAGATTAAGTACAGACAAAAAGCATTTGCGTACCCTTTCTCTGCGTCTGGAGAATAAAGTTAAAAACCCTCTGATGGCATTCCACAATGCACAATCAAGCTGCATTTCTAATCATTTGTATATCGTCCTGCCACGTACCTATATGCTAAGTTTCGTTACGACCCCACAATTACTTCTTGATGCGCAATTTTTTTTTGCAATGAGTGTATTAAAAACCATTATGCAAAATTTCAAATAATTTGATGCTCTAAAACCCACTGACTAAGCTCAGCATAATAATAGTAATTTGATGCTATAGTTCCAGAGCTCGTATTGAGAGAAAATCTCTGTTTTGAATGAATTTTGTCAGCTGCTGAGTTTAGCTTTTTTTAATATAGGAAGAAAGGCTAAATCCGTTGGTATCGAAAGTCGCTTGTTGAATATATCCAATTTTGTGGCGCTTTAGATTCTCATATCTTTCGCTCTGGTGGTCAAGCGAATAGTAGACAATGATGTTCGGCTGGAGTGAAAAAGCAAGAAAGAACGATGACTTGTCACTCAATGGATCTTGTTACAAAACTGAAAGCGTGACTCCAAGCGTGAAAACTATTAGTAAGGGATGGTTTGCAACGTTCTGCTTTCATGATTTGAGACCTAGCTTTTAATGGAGTGGGAGAAATTGACTGCAAATTGAAACACGGTTGAAATATGGTATGTTTTATTTGCCGTAGATAATTTAAATCACTTCAAGATAACTTCCAGATATTTTCTAATAATTTTATTTTCATAAAATTCTGAATAATTATAAATGTGCGTACTATGTGTCATATTACATAATTTAAGAGTTATTGCACATTTTCCTTGCTGACTTAAACAACAGTGCTAAAGTTTAGCTGAAATGTTTTAAGGAATACTTAGCAATATTTAAAAGAAAATTCCATTAAAAATAAACTTAATATTAAGTGAATAAGTTTTAATCTATAAGATAGAGAATGTAGAGTGTACTCAATTTAAAACACAACCAAAATTGTATTCGTAATATTTTCCCTAAAAATAATTACGTGTTATTGCAATGCGCAATATACATAAAATATTTATAGGAAATAAATAACGTTTGCAACACGCTTCAGGTATATAATAATTTTAAAGAATATGACAGAGTGCAATGAAACTTACATCTGTATTGGATCCCTAAGAGAAAAACTCACTAAATTATTTACAATGAAATAACAAATAAGTTCATTCGTCAATGTACCATTTGCCAAAAGTACTGTAAGATTATCTTTTGAGCTGAGCTAGTTAGTCAGTAGATCACTAAACTCGAGATTCCCAGGATTCAAATCGAGTTTACCATTTCCTGTTTTCAAGTTGTCATATTGGTACATGGGCTTTCTTATTGTTTCAAATGCATCCATTGGAATCGTGGGTGAGCGTCCAGGATATAACAATGAGTAAAAATTTCTGGATATCTAACACGTTTATTCACAAACACAGCGAAACAGAAACAATATAAGTTTAAACAGCACTTAAATGCTCCCCTAATTTTACAAAACAACGGCTACTATTTTCAAAACATTGGCGGAGGTCACAGTTCAATGTAGCTCGTATCTCGTCAACTGCTCTACGACTGAGTGGTGATTCCTTTTTATAGACTCTCCATAGAAACTTCTGAAAATCTCTCACGTGACGTTGAATGTTGGTTATTTCTAAGTGGTTTATCGTACTTTAGAAAGTCGCAAAATTGGCGATACATCGACAAATCTCTTTGAACTTCGGCATGTAGCAACCATAGACTTAGATCATAATAAAGAATGCCTGTACAGGTGTTTTCTTCTTCTGGTATACGAAAGAGACAAAAGTAAGGAGGGGGGTGGAAAGGGACTCCACATCATTTTACAAGTTCACAACATTATTAATCCTGATTCTATTAAAACATTCAGCCTGTGTATGTGTGTATGTATGTATGTATGTATGTATGTGTGTATGCGTGTGTGTGTGTGTGTGTGTGTGTGTGCATGCATGCATGCATGCATGCATGCACCGCCAATTTCGATAATTAACAGTTGCCCATCATTCGTATATTCGTTTAAACTACGGAATACGGAAAATATAAAACGCGTCTATAATTAAATAAATGATAATTGCAACACTATTTAGTCTACATAATTAAATATTTAAAATGCATTTCGTAGTAAATAAAACGCAAATAAATTATCATTTCTAAGAACGATACTGTGAATAATTTATCAACTGTTTTTGTTTTATTCCAGAGTTTCAAATTGATGTATTTCCGTCCCTTTTTAAGGAGCGATAGCTCTCATTTAAATTTCATGCCTGTTCAATTTTTCAGAATGCTCGGTTTTTCGAATGCCGAAAAGTTTTACACAGAAATTTGTTTTTGTAACAAAGCACTTTCTAAATTTAAACACGTTGAAAAAAAAACCGTTTTTATTCTTGTAACCTGAAGGTACTAATATGGGAAAATAATTCTTTCAAGAAATAATTTTTGCATCTATTTCACCATCCTAAACGTCTTACTAGTAATAAAAATGGCAGTTTCATTTCAATTTTTAAGGCGTTTGGTTTCTATTTCATTTTTAACACTGTTTCATATTTAGATATCAAAAGTAAAGTGAAGCTTCCAATTTCGTTTGTACCTTACGGGCAAAAGATGACTCAAAGAAAGTGGATTAAAGAAAGTATAAATTTACATTTTGAAAAGAAAGGACTCCACTTTTAAAATAAAGTATATCTTGATGCATACGGAAATTACGAACAGATCTATCTCAAAACTGTTTTTCTATGCTACGCTCGTTCCTAACAGTATGAACTACAGTTTAATGTTTACGTCCATATTTTTTTCCTCTTTAACTATTTTGATGTGAATAGCATGTATAGTTAGTGTATTTCTGACTGACATGGGGGTGTTGCGAAAAATGTAAACGCTGTGGACCCTTTTCTCCAAATCTAGTAGATGGAAATGTAAACAAATTTTTCTTGTCTTGTAAGGTATATGATACCATTTATAAATATATATAATAAAAATTCAATATTTGAACTTTTTTCTAAAAAAAAAATCAAATTTTTATTTCAGCTAGTCTGTGTTTCACTTTACTTACATTCGAAATATATTCTAAACTATAAAGAATAGATAAAAAGAGTCAACATTAACAAATTTGAATGCTCAGAAAGAGATTCAATTTCTATACTTTCATTGGATTTTCATTTTATATTATATATATATATATATATATATATATATATATTTGAAATATGTAATATTAGGAATTATGAAAAATTAAAAATAAAAATACAATTCAAGTAATATTAACATCACCGTAGAAGCAAATTCACGGCCATAATGCCAATAAGAGAAAATAACAGCACCGTCCCAAATTCGATGATTAATCAGAATTAAATTCATCTTCAGGTCTGAGTATTTAATTCTAATTAACCCAAACAAAAGCCTGTTTCAGATTAAGCAATAGTACATTACTATAAATGCTTAAACTCAGACTACAGGCAACAAAAAATGAAAAAATGAAAATAGGATACATTAAGAAATTTGTATTACCATGCGGCATGAACCCTTCTTCTTCCACCACGTGTATACACGATCAACCTCAACAGCTTAATCTAGAAGCACCGGAATGAACAAGTCGAAATTCTACCAGGGAGGCAGTACGAACGTTCACGGTAATACTCCCAGACCCGTCCAGTGAGTCTAAGCTGGAGACTGGACAAGCAATTCAGAATATAACTTCCCAAATATGCAATCCTGAATATGAATATGAATCAAAGATGAAAATTCTTACTAAACAAGTAATTCATAGGAAAACTGGATAAACGAGAATGCCACTATACACCATTATAAGGGCGCTCAAATTGTAGTTTCAATACTGAAAAAAGTTACATTTTTTTGCGAAAATAAAATTCAAAACATTCATGTTAATGCATCTTATTTTCCGATTTTTTGATTTTTCTAATGTTTTTGACTTAATTTATTATTTTTCATTTTTATTTATTTATATAATTAATAAATAATTATATATAATTTTTTTCTTACTGTATGTTAGTCACTATAATTGGGAATGTTTTCTAGGATGTTATCGGGTGAAATTTGATACACTGAGTTGATAATTTTAAAAACAAATTTGGGGGGATATGCATTATTAGTCGCTGTACTCAATAATTCCATAAAGTGCGCTAATTTATAATATTCATCACAAATTTTATTGATTCTAAGAGCCTGATTTATTATAATATTTCTAAATACAGATATATGCAAACATGAGTCAAATATATATATATATATATATATATATATATATATTAATGTCATATAAAAGATACGAATATAAGATTTAAAATTAACGAGACATGTAGGCGCAATGCTGCTCTAAATTGTCTAGTATAATAAAAGAGAAAAATTCTACAAAGAAATCTCAAAAAAGGGGGTGGTGGTGGAGAAAAGCCAACAGGGAAATTTGAAAAGGCCTAGGGGGGTGGTGACCCCTAGTTCCCCGGTTAAAAGTCGACTTTTATTCCAAAGGAAACACTCCCGGAGCCGAAAAATACCTGAGGCCAATCTCCGTACAAACGTCAAAGCAAAAGACGCACAAAACAGTCCGAACAAGGAACAAATGGACTCCATTACGAAGCTGTAAAAGCAAGGATATACATACAAAGTCAGAATCCAGAGTGACTACACACAAGAAAAGTAAAACGTCCAACTGAAATCCCTCAGTCAAAAGAGAGAAGGGAGTAGAGTGTATAGGACTAACACCATCGTTGCCATTTATAACCCAAAACTAAACGTTTGCCAAAATCATTTTCAAATGCGTTGTCTGTTTTATTATGATAGGTATTATAAATATGTCTTGTTTTATAGCCTCCTTGATAAATATAACATCACTTTTTATACGGTCTTATTTATAAGTATGCAAGCGGGCGTTCCGTATAAAGTGATTCATTACGATATTACGAAAAACTTTCTGACTTAAATTAGACCTCCAATTGATAATATAATTCACTTTAATCTTGAAATGTCGTCTTTTATCATAAAGTATCGTATACAAGATATTACTTGGATATTATCATTCACTTCGCTGAAGATGAACCCTTGTATACGATACTTTATGATAAAAGACGACATTTCAAGATTAAAGTGAATTATATTATCAATTGGAGGTCTAATTTAAGTCAGAAAGTTTTTCGTAATATCGTAATGAATCACTTTATACGGAACGCCCGCTTGCATACTTATAAATAAGACCGTATAAAAAGTGATGTTATATTTATCAAGGAGGCTATAAAACAAGACATATTTATAATACCTATCATAATAAAACAGACAACGCATTTGAAAATGATTTTGGCAAACGTTTAGTTTTGGGTTATAAATGGCAACGATGGTGTTAGTCCTATACACTCTACTCCCTTCTCTCTTTTGACTGAGGGATTTCAGTTGGACGTTTTACTTTTCTTGTGTGTAGTCACTCTGGATTCTGACTTTGTATGTATATCCTTGCTTTTACAGCTTCGTAATGGAGTCCATTTGTTCCTTGTTCGGACTGTTTTGTGCGTCTTTTGCTTTGACGTTTGTACGGAGATTGGCCTCAGGTATTTTTCGGCTCCGGGAGTGTTTCCTTTGGAATAAAAGTCGACTTTTAGCCGGGGAACTAGGGGTCACCCCCCCCCCTAGGCCTTTTCAAATTTCCCTGTTGGCTTTTCTCCACCACCACCCCCTTTTTTGAGATTTCTTTGTAGAATTTTTCTCTTATATATATATATATATATATATATATATATATATATATATATATATGATATTACAAATCTGTTATACTTTTTGAAATATCACCTTGTCAATTTGATTTAAATTGAAAATTTTTCCGTATTTGAAGTTTGTAATGGTTATACCTCCAAAACTGGAAGTGCTATAAACATTGATTGATTTGTAGCCCTTTAAATATCCTACAAGTATATATAATTGGATTTAAAATCGAGTTTTAGTTTATTAACTATAATGGTTATAATTTCCATATTTTTATTTTCGGCCAATCAAATTCAATATTTGAACTTTTTTCTAAAAAAAATCAAATTTTTATTTCAGCTAGTCTGTGCTTCACTTTACTTACATTCGAAATATATTCTAAACTATAAAGAATAGATAAAAAGAGTCAAAATCAACAAAATTGAATGCTCAGAAAGAGATTCAATTTCTATACTTTCATTGGATTTTCATTTTATATTATATATATATATATATATATATATATATATATATATATATATATAATATTACAAATCTGTTATACTTTTTGAAATATCACCTTGTCAATTTGATTTAAATTGAAAATTTTTCCGTATTTGAAATTTGTAATTGTTATACCTCCAAAACTAGACGTGTTATAAACAATGATTGATTTGTAGCCCTTTAAATATCCTACAAGTATATATAATTGGATTTAAAATCGAGTTTTGGTTTATTAACTATAATGGTTATAATTTCCATATTTTTATATTTCGGCCTCTTCACTTTTTCCAATGGAAAGGAATGGAAAGCTGAAACATTTAAATGTCACGAATGTTGCAGATTAATATGTTTCTTCTCTTAAATATGCAAGCATTAAATATTATGCTTTGTTTCATATGTATTAGGAAGTGACGTAATGTTGGGGATTCTAAAGATGTTTAATGATTGAGGAAAATAAATGGAAATATGAAATACAACTACGTATTTATGTGCTTCCATGCAAGTTTATAAATGCATCAAAATCTTAAATCTCACTAAAGATATTGCATAATCTCAGATTTTATGTCGCCAAGTAATTTGGTAAAATAAGTTGATGATTTGAAATGAGCTCTACAGTCGTGGTATTCGACTAAATTCGGAGTAACGGCTAAAAACTACAACCAGTTTCCGAGTAATATGCAGACATTTGAAACCCTTATAAGTATGTATAATTGTATTTCGGATCAGATTCTTAATATTCAAAATAAAGTCGTTGCAATGTTTAAGTAATTCAATCAATTTGATAGGGTGACTTTCATTTCGATATTTTAATATGTTTATTTGTTTTGAAAATGTCTAATGGAGACATATAACCCACAAAGAGAAATGTTAATTATGTAAAATATTTTCACCGCCACCTTACTGTAGACACTGTCAATGCATAATTCATTCCCCCAGTGCGGCAGTGTATTCAGTGGTCTGGTTGAGTATCAGCACTTAATAGCTACTAATTCAATGTCAACAAGGAAATAAATGATATTGGCAAAATTTTTTTTTAAATCTATAGGATAAACAAAGAAACCAGACTTGCTAATCAATAAATAACTGCATGCAGAGTGTAATGATACTCATAGCCAAATTACTTGTGAATAGAAAGAATTCTAAAACTTGAAATTATGCTTTCCTTACCACAACCGGTTTATAAAGACCAGTTTATGTCTTGATGAAACTCCGCAGCTCCAAATAATTGTTTTGTGATCCTATGTGGCCTGGCCAGTGTCGTTACATTTTGAGATCAATATTTAATAGATTTGACGTCTATTGGTATGAAGAACTCGGTTAGTTAACACAGTATGAAGAATTGAGGCTTTTAATACGATTTTGATTTCACTGCAGTGCGGGGCCTATGGTGTTGATGAGTTAGTTGAATGTTAAACAAATACACTGTACAGCTGGTTGCTGTATGACAAGCATTTTATTTTGAGACCCTAACCTCGTTAATAAAATTCTAAGCCATAAAGAATAGCGACATCTGTCCTATAACAAGGATTTTCTTAAAATGAAAGAAAGTGCTCAACTGATTATAAATCGTCACCCGTGGACCATGGTCTCGCGATTTTTGTTAGTCGTCAACATAGTTCAGGTTATTAGATAATCAATGAGCACAAATTTTCGTGCAGCAATGATTTTAGAATTTTTCTAGTAGAAGCATTGTAATTTCGAATCTAATAACGATTGGGATTCTTTTGAGCGATGTTTATTGTTTGTTGTTTTGAGCGATTGTTTAAAGCTTTCGGGAAAAAAAGTTAAGCGGCTTAAATCTTTTAGTGTTAACAATTCTGTATTTTACACGATTCACTTCACCGTTATTCCTGACGCTTAGAAATTTAGCAACAGTAAACAGGGGTTAAAAACGTCATCAATCGTCACTGGATTTGAAGTCACAATGCTTACTCCAGAAAATTTCTAAATTCCTTGCTTTAAGGGGTTTCATGCTCATTATCTGCTGCTGACGAGAGGTAAAATCTACGAAACTATGCTCCAATGGTGGTGATGGAGGATCTAATAAGTACATTTTTGCATTTATACAACATCCTTTTAATGAATAGATGTCAGTTCACTGTTAGTATTGCTGCTCCCTGACATGCAATGTTCACAGTATATGCGTATGTAAGAAGTTATGCAAATATTTCAAAACGACTTTAATCCGCCACGCATTAAGTAACAATCTGAAGAGAAATACCCGTATGCCATCCAATCTCTTCTGGTATTGTTACATGGTACTTTTACAGCTCCGAAGAAAGTTCGATAATTCATTCTACTATTTATGTTGATAAGGTGTCTCATCTTCTTACATATGTTTCTTAGCATGTTAACGCTAGGACACACATGGTACATCATAATCCTCATTCAAGTCAGCTTTATGATCTTTCAGCAAGGTACGGTAGACTAAACGTGCAGCATCTGTCCTGTGGGGACTTAAAATAAACCATTTTGAGCTTTCATAATTTGTTTCGAAAAATGCTTTTGGTCTTTGTACATGACGGAGAGTTTTTAACCATGGATTGCTGTTTTTGTGAGATTCAAATAATTTTGTAGAAATATTTACCAATATGATTATGCAAATGTATTACAGCAGGCGTTGCACGTAGTACTTTACCAGCAATTGTAGCAATATTTATTAACTTTCGTCCATTTTATGAAATTCTACATAAAAATGTCGATCAATATTTCAAAGAACTAAGGGGCTCCGTCCCCTGCTCGCTAACCCCCGTAACTCGCATCTCCAGGACTTTCATGCCGCTTGCTACGCAGGCGTAATACGCAAGTGGGTACCTTCCTTTTTAACTGACATTCACCAGCCCTAGACCCTCACCAGCCCTAGAAGTTTCGAATCAAAACCCTAGAAACGTTATCTTCCAATCTGGACGGCGCATATTACCCCCTAAGTGTCCCATGTTTGATGACGCTCGCAGATTCTCAGGGCTCCGCTCTCCATTGGCTGTCGGTCTTTAACCCCGTAACATGATTCACGAGACGGAAGACTTCGCCTCTAATACGCTGTCTCTCACTAATGCTCGCAGATTCCCAGGGAGTCGTCCTCCAATGGCTGCCGCTCATTCTCCCCCTTAACTGGATTCGCGAACCGGGAGGCTCCGCTTCCTACTCGTTGACACGCAATTCGCTAGCACTTTCGCACCGCCTGCTAAGCAGGCATAATATTCAAATGGTTACCGTCCTTGTAAACTGACATTCAGTAGTCCTAGAACTCGCTTCGCTATCTCTTCCAATCTGGACGGCTCATGCGACCTCTTCCGTGTCCCATACTCGCTGACGCTCGCAAAATTCTGGGGCTCCGCCCGCTATTGAATACCGCTCATTAACCCCGTATCTCGATTTGCAAGTTGGGAGGCTTCGCCTCCAAATCCTTGACGCTCATAGAATCCCGGGGCTCCGCCTTCCATTGGATGGAGCTTATTCTGATGGCTCACACATTCGCATACGTGTCCCATACTCGCTGAAGCTTGTAGAACCCCAAGGCTTCACCCTCCATTCGCTACCGCTCATTTTCCCCGTATCTTGATTCACGAGTCGGCCAGCTCCGCCTCCAATTTTCTGACCCTCACTAACGCTCGTGGAAATGCGAGGCTCCGCCCACCAATGGCAACAGTTCATTAAATCCTTATCTTAAATCACGAGTCGTGAGGTTTCGCCTTCAAATCGATAAAGCTCACTGACGCTCGCAGAATCTCTGGCCTCCGCCCGCCATTGGATGTCGCTCATTCGGACGGCTCACACGATCGCCAATGGGTCCCATACTCGCTGACGCTCGCAGCATCTGGAGGCTCCGCCCTCCATTGGCTACCGCTCAATAACCCTTTATCTCGATTCACGAGTCGGGAAGCTTCGCCTCCACATCGCTGAAGCTTACTGACGCTCGCAGACTCCAAGGACTCAGCCCTCCATTTACTGCTACTCATTAATCGCAACTCCTTGCAGGTGCGATGTTGACGTAGGGACTTCGCCTCATTATTAGTTGACGCTCAACTCCCTTAATTTTGCGAACAATGTCACCAAGCTCAGTCCCCAAATCGCAACGCTCGCCAACTAAGAATATCGCTTCGTGAGTTGGAAGGTTCGTCTCCCACTTCCTTGCGCTCGCTGAACCTGCATCACAAATCCTTTCTTGCCGAATGCTATTAAGTTCGATAGCTAACTATGTTAGGAAGAAACGGCAAATTTCATAACTGTAGCTTTTGCTAGTTGTTCTTTATACAGTTTCATAATACGTGTTGCGCTTTCAGTATAGAGATATTTACAAAAATAAAACATTTATTTGTTGTGCAATATAACAATGACATCCTGATATTCATGAGAAAAATGTTTGCCAAACGTTATGTTTGTTTTTCAGAATAAACGATAAGTCCTATGATTATCAACATTTCACATTTTCTAAAATACGCTACCAACGTCGTAGTCATATTTAGAAATAAAGATCTATGATTTAAAGTTTTTAATGCTTCAATAACTTAGTCCTCGATCATTTTGTAATGTTTCTGCCAAAAACGAATCAGAAAGAAACTAGCAATCGTCTTGACCAATTAAATCTTCGCCAGTAGAGAAGGAAAATTTTCACTTCATAAAAAAATTGAATAACTCATTAGCTATACCAAATGTTAAAACAAGAAAGATCAATCATGCTTAAAGCATTGATTATGAAACACTTTCCAACTTCAATGCAATTTTATTTAAACATGTCTAAAATGCAATACATTCCTCGGTAATATTTTAAAACTTATCACAATACTACATTAATTTATTATATTTGAAACCTTAAACCTTCATCGAAAAAAATGAACTTCATTAAAATAACGTCATTGAATTATAAATTGCCTGGTTTAAACATCTGTAAAATATGATACATTCCTCGTAAATATTTTTAAAACTATCATAATACTACGATAATTTATTATATTTGAAAACTTCATCAAAAACAACTGAAATTCATTCAAATGACGTCATAGAAAAAATAACACGCCTGGATCTCTCTATGAAAACAGCATTTCATTCCTAACATTTTCCCATTCATGTCATTCATCAGAATACTATAATAATTTATTTCATTTAAAAATTAAGACCATGGAGTTACACGTAATTAAACTCTATGCGAAAAACCTCATCGAACAAAATCGTCGTTCTGTTTGTAAAATCAATGAATATTTGATTCTTATCAGCTATGCAGACTCCATGAACTAAATGATTATGTGTTAAAGAAATACATCAATTCTAATACAACTCATTCTGCATATTTTGCTGTTTACATTTTACATAGGTGAAAAATAGGCTTCGTAGTAGAAATAATCAAATTTGGATGAGCATGTAAACTCAAATATATTGTCATTGCGTTGTTTCAGTATGTAGATGCACAGAATTTATGCAAAATTAAAGTGATTTTAGGACGGATACAACACTCAATATGAATTAAAAAGAACTTGAAAAATCACGATTTTAAGACAAGATGGATGCCATATATCATTTTGAAGTGAGTCACGTGATATTTTCATATAATGATCACGTGATCACTTCATATAAGAAATGTTATTATTATTTTGATTTTTATTTAAAAAACTACTGAATATATTTCGCTAAATGTTTTTTATATATTTTATGGAACAATTTGAATATTACCTAAAGTTTTCGAAGCCATTTGTGAATTTTAAATCCGCTTAAAAAATGTTTGAAAAATTAGGTCCCATAGGGCTCAATGTATTTCATTTTTTCAACCCGGGTTCAATCCAAAACTAATTGGGTGATATTATTCATTTATATTCCCATAGGTCCTACAGACCGTCTGAACAACATTCTAAAATTTCATTTTGATTAAGTCATTTTTACGGCAGTTATCGTGCTAACGGACAGACAGACAGACAGACAGAATGAACAAATCCATAAACACTTTTCAACTTTGTTGTAAAGTGTTAAAAAGGGCTCCTTCTTGCAAAAATCCAAATGTGTAGGCACATGTCAAAAAAAATGGGAGGTCCTTCTGTTATTAGTCTGTCCAGGACGTGAACTCGTAGCTCAAAAACTCTTTCCTTTGATTTTGACATTAAATATTTTCTAAACTAAATTTTAAATCGAACAGTTTAAATCAGTGTATTCTCCGAATATTCCTCTACAAATGTACCAACTTTCATAATTTCATATGCTATAGATTTTGTGGCACGTCACATAGAAACTTGAGAAACGCGAAATTTGTCAAACAGCGGAAGCAGAGGCAGCGGCAGCTAATTTTACTTTCCCCGCAATACATGGTAATATATAGGGAAATTATTGGAATCATACCGAAAATCGCATTTCGAGTTTTCGACGAATCTGCACGTTTCAGGACCTCTAGAATACTATAAAACCATTTTTAGCGTGACGCCTGTGTGTTTATCTGTCTGTCTGTCTGCCTGCGTGTCTGTCTGCCTGTGCAGATTTTGTATCCACAGTGACTAAAAAACTAATTGACCGAATTTCATAAAATTTGGTAGGTAAGTCACGTTTAAGTCATCCTGGTGCTGATTGGATTTTGGTACGATTCGGAAAAAAATAACCTGCATTTTTTTTTGCGAAATGACCCTCAAAAATCGTCAAAATCTAAAATAAAAACTACGTATGCTCAAATATACCCAATAAATGCTTGTTTTATACGTAATTTTTAACGATGAAATGAATAAGACCAGCCCCATTACACTAGGACTAGTCGTTTTCGAGGTATTTTAGTTTTTTCATATTTTCTCTACGCCACATTTGAAAATAAGTCCAGTTACCGAATGAGAACAAAAATTGAATTAAATGTAAATTAAATTTATTAAAGTAATGATATCGTAAATATAAGTCTGCAGGGAAAGTCATGTGCTGCCCACATCAGATTTTTTTTAAGATACGGAGAAAGTATATATCGCCTACCACAACGCACAAAATTAACCATCACTCATTAAAATCAGCTCTGTATTTTAGTCTATTGGCTCGTCATCACTGAAGACATCACTGGAACATCGTGTTTCTTCAATTTATGAAATTCTAAAGGAAACTTATCAGAAAGTTTTAAAAGCCATTTATGTACTGCTTACTAAAACATACAAATCGAGCCATCATTTGTTAAAACGGATACAATAGTTCATGCTGTAGATCCATCAACACTGAAGAAAATAATGTCCATAACGGCATACGTAAATAGCGATATTTTAGTGTTTTTTTCTCAAAAGTTATGACACTAATTGAATGTTATTTTTTTTTAGTTTTTAAACTAATTTGCAGAGAAATCGGGGTTTGTTACGTTAAGTATAATATGCACTTGTCAGGTGAGAATTTGCTCATGCTGATTTGGCGGCGCGGAGTTCTAACACTAAACATGACAAAACTAGGCATGTCTGGACTAACTTTGGTTAGAATGGATACGTACAATACATACAAATGCACACACATATACCACAACGCTAAAACTAGTGGATTAATATTCTAGACTATCCAAAACAAGTCCATCAAATTCATCAAAAGCACAATTTCCAATGTTCAGCTCCTTTCAATATATTCCATATATCCCTGCATAAGTAATAAAGGGGACAACTCGCGATTTGATACTAAAATTTTGACTAAAAATCAAAATGCAGTCTGCTATAATTATTTCAAGCCAATTTTCAAACTTGAATCAAAATAATATTTGTTTTTATCAGAGTATAGTGTGGATTTTTTTATTCAGTCTATATAAAGGAAAACGCAAAGTCGAACTTCTACGATAAACTGTAAAGTACAAATTAAGTTTTCTATAGAAACTTCTTAGAGCCATTTTTTAGTAATTTAAGAGCAATTTCCAATATTTTAAAGATTCAGCTAATTACATCCTATAACTTTCGAAGAACTTTATTTCTCATTTAAACTGCAAGCTCGCTCAATTTGCAAATGTCAATTTATTTTTTCAAAAACAAAAAAAATGTTGCAGAAATGTGTTTTTTTTTTTTTTTTAAACTTTTCGAAGAAAAATGTATGGAAAATAACATGCATGGAGATGTGGCTTTGCATACTTATTTTACTACTGTAGAAATAAAGACGTAAAATATTTAAACTGAGACGTTATACATATCTGGAAATTACAAACGATTTGCACGTAAAATATAGCAATGAGATTCCAAATTTGAATCGCGTCTTTTTTCAATTTATTTTTCAAATTTTATTTTTATAGTAAAGAATCCTTCATATCCAGTTCATTCCTTTAGGGTAAGTGATTTAAATAGAATAGATTAAACGCGATGGACAGTTTAATGTTTTAAATTACATCTATCAGGATAGAGAGATTGGTGTTAAGAATTGAAAAGTTAAGCGTTGCAATTCCCTGCATTTACAGAATTGGAATAGCAGATGATCTCGGATCTTGTTTCAGAAGGGGAATTATGTATAATTCTAGTTTTTACCACAGGGTCAGAGTAGTGTAATATGTACCACAGCTGGGTGTAATGTATGTTATTCGGGTTTGGTTCCTGATTTTGTTAAATGTTTTATTTACAGGCAAAAAATAGTCATAAACATGACACAATTAATCGTTTGCAAAACATCTAATATTAGGTATCACAATAAAATAAAGAAAAATAATTTCTTATAATATTTTTATTTCAAATAGGCACATTTAATTCACGTTTAATAGAATATATCAACTTTTAAATGTAGAGACAAAACATTTAACAAGTTATCAACAAAATAATGAGTTTAAAACTTTTTTCAGAGACTTATTTCAACGTTTAATACTTTTTTATCCTTTCAAAGAAATGTTTTTATGATGTTCAAAGGACTTGCCCGATTTTCTCAAAACACATTACGTCTAATAATATTCGACGTTCTTCGAATTAAAATCAGTCAATATTAATAATTTCATTCTAAATGAAAATGAATTAAAATAAAAGAATTGGAATGAAAACATGAAATTTTAAACAAAAAACGCACCGTATGATTAAAAGTGAATTCGATTTGTTCATTAAGTTGTTTCGCTGATCAAACATTGAAATTGTTTCTACAAAGAATGAATCTGATTATGGGAAATATTTTTTCTATAGGGACACAAATATGCTAATTTAGAATTGAACAAAATTTCAATTTAATCAAAATGTCTTTTCATTTGAAAATATTTCACATTTTAAGAATAGAAAATACTTCGAAAAAATTTCCAATATTCTAACTATTCTATGTTTCTTCATTTTATATGTAGTATCAAAAATATGTTTTTATAAGTTGTACAAAAGCAAAATATAATGGAATTCAACACACTACAAAATATTCATCCAAATATCCTGTAGGATGAACAAATGCTTTTTTATCTGTATGATGCAGGAAGTTTTCTGTTTAAGTAAATAATCAAGCAAAAAGACTATCGATGCAAGCAAAAAAACTATCGCATTTGTACTCCAATTGATTACTGTTTTATGTCTTTATGCACAGTAGAGCTACTTTTACCAATACATGCAGTTAAAAGTATATCCCAGAACAATATGAGTGTAAGAAACTGGGACGGTACTAAAGATTCAGAGCAAACAAAAATAAGAATGCATACGTACATTTTGTAAATAATTCGATTTATTTCTTCCGTGCAACCTGTGGCACGACTAATTAAATTTAGGTTAAGTTATAAGTTTAAACTATATTATTATTAATTGATCTTTAATTTTAATGATTATAAGTGCGTTGTGTTTAAGCAATAACCCTCCAATTATTTTAACTTAAGTGTGAATACTGTAAAGGAATTCATTAATCATTATTAAAAGAATAGATCCATTTAAAGTTAACAATAATATTTATTAATTTACATAACTACTTATTAACTTCCAATACATTATATTACTCTTAAAATAGACTGAGATGGAGACATGTGAGACTATTTGAACTAATATCTAAATATTCATTAACCGTTGGATTGTTGAAGACACATACCTTGAGTTTTGGGCCTTGTTGGGAACCGTGGTCAAATTCGTCTGTAGTTGTTCTCTCCATGTCATGATGATACTCTCACTACTTGAAATCTCCTCATCTTACGATGATACTTGTCGTCATCTTACTTGTTCATGTTGCGAAGTCAGAATGTTGATGCCTCTAAGGATGCCTCTAAGGGATTTCTCTAATACTCAAATATTTCTATAACTGCTTCTAAGTCATCTTACTTGTTCATGTTCTACTACTATCTATTGCAAAATACTCATACTGCCGATAATACTAATACTATACTAATACTCAAACTAATACTGCCGATTCTCGGATCTAAACTTGAGGTCCACTCGGTGTGTGTGTGGGGGGGGGGGGGGGGAACTCCGCCTTACTTCTTCCATGGCACTGATTGGCCACCCCTCACCCAATCGCACGACTGTACTTTCAGTCCGGGCCAACTCTTATTAGGCCTCCTAAATTTACTGTCCTTTGACCTAAAAGTTCAAGCTCCCATAAAATTCGGCGCCAGCCAGACTAATGCTTTGTTTGCCTTTAAGAACACCATAAATCTTCACATAAACTTGTGTCACTATATGTGAGAACATATTCTGGTCTCACACAACCAGCCTGGACCAGACCGTCCAAATGAGCACAGTTTAAGCCAGTTAAGCAAAATATCTGATGTGGGCAGCACATGACTTTTCTTATATAATGCAATAAATGTACTTCTTTCACAGTTACAAAATGATGAAAATATCCACGGTACAGTGTTTGTAAAGTTGAATTGTACATTTGGAGCTTTTCCAAATGACAACATATAAAGCTATATCGTTCCAAATAAACTTACACTTTACGTAATTCTAAATTAATAATTATCAATATTGATAGAATCCTCAATAAACAATATATTTCATATATTAAAATTATTTAATAATAAAATCATCAACTTGGCATCATTTTTATAATTTTGACAATATTTTCGTCAATCTGGAGCTAAATATCACCAAGTTCGCGACATTTCGCTAGCTTAGTCGCCAAGTTCGTAATATATTTATTTAGCGTCATTTTTTCAATTTGGCGACATTTTTGTCAATTTGGTAACATTAAAAAGTCACCAAGTTTGCTGCATAACGCCATATATTTCGCCATGCATTACAGACGGGCGGAGAAATGGGTTATTCATATAGTCGTCTGTCATGTTCTTTTCAAGATATTGTACTTTCATCAATTAGTCATCATTTTCATTGATTTAGCGTCAATTTTATCAATTTTGCGGCCATTTTCGTCAATTTAGCAGAATTTAAAAAGACTAGCTAAATTGGCAATGTGCCTCTAAAATTCGTCGCCAGACTTTCGCCAAGCGTAACAGACGAAAAAAGATGTTATTCATATATTAGATACGTATACTCTTTCCAAGATATAAAATTTTCATTAATTAATCATCATTTGCTTTGATTTCGCGAATTTTTATCAATGTGGCAAGATTTTTATCAATTTGGTAATATTTTCATCAATTTGGCAATATTAAAAAAAATATTGCCAAGTTGGCGATATTCCGCCAATTTCAACGCCCAAATTTCCCCGCCAAGCGGTGTGGAACCTGAGAAATAGGTTATTCTTATAGTATATAAACGACTGTTGACGTTCAAATACAAAACGATTACCCAAACTGTCTTCTCTCGTGAATGGAACGAGATAGAACCTTGAAAATGATGATTGCAAATTTATCGCATAATATTATATATGAAAAGTATACTTATTACACAATAGCTAATATTTTTTTAATTTTATGGGATTTTTTATATATTTATTTAAAACATCTGCAATATCTCAAGAAAGGGTCATGCTAGCGTTCTACAGTTTATGTCAATCGTTTTCTAATGAAAAATTACATAAAAAATGATTATTTACGTAACTTTATTGAAGATTTCGAGTTTTTGAATATTCTTTTCAAAATTTCATTTCAAAATTTGAAGGGGTTCTGAACATTCGATTGCGTTTAAAAACAATAGGCTTCCAGTATTCACTGATTGTAATTTGTGCACAAACTTCGTTCGAATCGCGTCATTAGTTCGCGAGATATCTTCTCTACTAACACACACACACACGCACTCTTCCCGACCCTCCAAGCAGTTACCTTATACCTTTCTTGTAGGTCTGACGGTCTGGGTCTCAACAACAACAACACACTCACACACACACATGCACACAGGCACCACCTCAAAAACATCTGATTCGTGTTCATTGATTCTTGAAACATGCTCTCCCGTCGAAAACTCGAATTCGAATTTTCGACCCCATCACAATACTTTCATTATACATTAAACTATGAATATAAGGAAAGTAAAAATAGCTGATTGGCTGAATCCCATATAGTCGTGCCCCCTAGTGTGACAAAAGAGAAGTTAAGAAAAAAAACAAGGAAATATGAAAGGATAAATATGAAATCATGCGTAAGTGCAAAAAGAAGTGAAACAGAAATCAATAATTAGACATGGTCATGACACACCTCAATAACATATGATTTCATGGGCAAGGTTTGTTGCTCTGAAGACGGAAATCCAATGCTTTCCAAAACGTAAGTATGTTTACTTATTTATATTTGTTCTGTAATTTACGCTATGATCCAGTTTTTATTGATTATGTTCAAAGTGACGTTCTTTACTCACTACGAGCACGTTTACATGCACAGGAAAATATTCCTATGGATATGGATGCCAGACAGTTAGCACTTCAGACTCAGGTGCACACTGCTGTCGACATAAAATGCGCGTAGAATGTGTACGATAAGGGAATTTTTTATCACCTGATTCCTTGTCTGGGAAAGTGTTTATTCTAAAAGAAACCAACTTACTCCTAAATTTCACCTGCAGCAAAGAAATCCCAAGCTATTTTGAAAGCTGGATTATCCTTATTCCTTAGATTAAAACAAACTGAGCAGTTAGTTCCTTGCCTGCAGTTTGAATAAAATTTAGTGTTTATTTTCCAGTTTAAATTGTTATTGCTGACTTGTTCAGTAATTTTAAAAGTCGTTTCAGCATTTGCAAATTTCCTATACTGTGGTGTGACTAATGGAATTATGTCACTGGTTAGATATCATGTCTGGTTGAGTACTTTTGGGACTAGTACATTGTTGCTTGACTACTGGTGTTATTTTATGGCTTTGACACCTCGGATACTTGACTACATGTCACTATGCTGAAATAGTAACATGATCTAATTATGAGCTTGGTAAAACGTCATAATCCTTTCACTGAACATACAGTATAATTTTGTAATACTTTCGTTAACCAGTTTTTGTTTTTGTAAATTCTAGTTTTTAACACTTAACAGTATAGTTGCAAAGTGTTTATGACTTTGTTAATTCTGTCTGTCTGTATGTCAGCATGATAACTGCCGTAAAAATGACTTTATCAAAATGAAATTTTAGTATGTTGTCCAGAAGGGCTGTGGGACCTATGGGACTATAAACGAATAATATCACCCAATTATTTTTGGATTGAAGCCGGGTTGAAAAAGTGAAATACATTGAACCTTATAGGACCCAATTTTTCAAACATATTTTAAGCGAATTTGAAATTCCCAAATTGCTTCGAAAGTTTAAAAAAATATTCAAATCATCCCATAAAATATATAAAACAAATTTCAGCAAAATACATTTAGTAGTATTTTAAATAA
This sequence comes from Amaurobius ferox, assembly GCA_951213105.1. NCBI lineage: Eukaryota > Metazoa > Arthropoda > Arachnida > Araneae > Amaurobiidae > Amaurobius > Amaurobius ferox. The sequence continues at coordinate 141,494,779 of OX578139.1, forward strand.
AAATTAAAATAATAATTACACCCTTTATATGAAGAGATCACGTGACCATTATATGAAGAGATCATCACGTAACCCACTTCAAAATAAAATATGGCATCCATCTTGTGTCAATCTAGTGATATTTAAAGTTCTTTTTAATTCATATTAGTGCTGTATCCGTCATAAAACCGCTTTATTTTTGCTTAAATTCTGTGCATTTATATACTGAAACAACGCAATTACAATATATTTGTGTTTAAATGATCATCCAACTTTGATTATTTCTACAACGAAGCCTAATTTTCACTTATGGAGAACGTAAACAGCAAAATATGTATAATGAGTTATATAAGAATTGCTTCATTTTTTTAACGCAAAATTATTTAGCTCATAGAGTCTGCAAAATAGATGATATGAATGAAACTTTCATTGACTTTACACAGAGAACCAGACGATTTTTTCGATGAAGTTTTAAGCATAGAGTTAAATTACTTGTACTCCATGGTTTTAAGTTTTTTAGTAAAATAAAGTATTATAGTTTTGTGGTGAATAAAAGGAATGTAAAAACATTTAAGAATGAAATGCTGCTTTTAAAGAGAGAGCCAGTCGATTTATATTTTGATGACGTCATTTGAATAAAGTTCATTTGTTTTCGATGAAGTTTTCAAATATACCAAATTATTGTAGTATTATGATGATTTGATGATTTTAAAAATATGACCGAGGAATGTATCGCATTTTAGAGATGTTCAAACCAGGCAACTTATATGTCAATGCCTTCATTTGAATGAAGTTCATTTTTTTCGATGAAGTTTTAAGCATAGAGTTAAAATATAATAAATTAATGTAGTATTGTGATAATTTTAAAACTATTACCGGGGAATGTGTTGCATTTTGGAAATGTTTAATAAAAATTCCATTGAAGTTGGAAAGTGTTTCATAAGCATTGTTTTATGCATGATTGATATTTCTTGTTTAGAGTTTCACCGAATTGAATCCACAAAAATGTATTCTATCTGTATATATTTCAAGTCTCTATTTCACTTTCTCATACCATATTGTTTACTTCTATTACTATATCACAATCAAAGACGTGTTTTAAATTTCATGTATTTTAATTAGATTTCTTATCCAAGTTATTATTTTAAAAACTATTTCGTAAAAATTAATATTTTTTTTAAATTAGAGACAGCTTAGTGTTCAGTTGAATACACTTGACATATCTCTGTAAATATAAAGTAATTTTATGCACATTATATAATATTATATTCCGGAAAGTTCACATATTATATTCCGGGATTTTATTTATTCCGGAAGTTCGTAATATATTATATTCATTCCGGGAAGTTCACTATGTTGTACAAAAAAAATATGAAATTTTAAAAATGGGATTAATTTGTGTTTAAATTATATGAATTACTAAAAGGTTTATAAATTTCAAATATTTTACTTAATACGTCTATACATAACTTTTTATAGGGGTAGATGCTTTCACTCTTGCCCACACTTTATACATATACAGGCATTCGGGCGCGGTAGCCCAGTGGTTAGAGCGCTGGGATTGCACTCTGTATGCCCGGGTTCGATTCCAACCACTGCCAAAACTGCCGCCGTGTTCACGCGGAGTACGTTCACGATAAACACGTGGGTCCGTAAGTCCTTCCGAGAGGTTGGTGGTAGGGGAAGGAGGATACGGTCCCTATGGGTGCCTCTCCCACTGGGTTCCGGTCTAAATTGTGTGTCACTTCCCGGCCGTCCAAACAGTTACCTTACACCTTTCTGGTAGGTCGGGCGGTCTGGGTCTCAACGACAGCATATACAGACACACAAATTTGTTCTAAAGGGGTTTATAATATGTTTTTCTGTCAAAATCTCAAGCTCAAAATTTTTGACTGAGAAACTTTCTGTACTGAGGAAGTAAAGATATATAAATATACCACATACGTGGAATTTATTCTTCAAAGAAATACATTTCAGCCATTAAAAAGTACATTGACTGGTTTTTCCGTAACATCCTTTGAAGACATCTAGTTCATATCAGTTTCGTGTTTTCAATGCATAATTTTCCCACGATGTTTTCTCAGTGCAATAAATTTAATATCATTTATAAAATGCTTGCATCAACTTATCTTATAATTCGTAATTCGATAAGAATCTAATTAAACATTGATATTGTATTAAAAAAGATAAAAGCGAGTACTTTGCACGAGAGGGGTAAGACGCAAAAATCGCGAAATTGTGATCATGCACACTTGACAAACTGTATTTTAGTTAAATATAGTTTAAATAGTTTTGGGGACATTGGGGAATTTTGTAAATATTCAAAAATTCGACGATGCATTCTGGATTCTACATACTCTGCAAGGTCCATGTCGACGATAAGAGCTTGCAATTCCACCCGAGTAGCTCAACGGTGGAACGTCGGCTGGCCAGTAAGAAAATCCGGGGTTGGATTTCCGGTTTTTACAGCAAGATTGTTTACAATGGCGCCCGAACAATTCGACCCTGCAGGCTATTGCAAAATTGTCGGAAGTCTAAATGTGCTCCAGCGCTCAATATTCCAAATTCAGTGGAATCTGAAATATTGAGCACTGACTTCATATCGAAAGGACAGCGACCACGCAGGATGTTAACTGGAATGATAAAAATCGCATCCAGAGTCTAGCTAATCCGAGGTAAAAATAGCAGGAAGTGATCAGTCAGATTGTTAATTGCCCTCCAATCTGACATTAGATGGTGTCGAATGCAGAGTCCAATTAGACGATAAGAGATTGAAATTCTGCCTTAATAGCTCAACAGTAGAGGGTCGGCTGTCCAGTGCGTAGATCCTTGTTTCAATTTCCAGTTGGGGCATCAACATTTTTGCAACTCACTCTTGCACTTAAAACGGGAAGAGCCAATCTCTTTCGAGACTTCACTACTTCACTCTTCCAATTATTGAATAAGTTGTTTTAGAGAGAGCCGCTATTATAAAATTTAACAGGCAATATAGTGCAAATAATGGACATTAACATTATAAATATTTTTGATAAACAGTCATAAATGAAAAATTAAATGTATTTTGTATTGCATAATCTCAAGTTCAGAAACACTGATGGACTGACGGAATGGTAAAACGGTGTCGTCGTCGATTTACGTAATCAAAGAGAAAATCCTTAAGAATATTGAGAAGTGTCGCTCAACCCGATAATAATGGTGCTCAGACCGGTCGATCCTCATATCCCTTTAAGTCAATCTCTGAGTTGTGAAACTGAAAAATTTTCATTAAGTCTTTTATGGAATGAAAATAATACTTTCCCTTTAAACCCTTTCTATCCCCCCTTATATTCACCTTTTTTTTCTTCTTTCTATCCCTGATTTTTCTTAAGTTATATAAATTAAAAAAGTAAGATATAGAACATAAAATAGAATTAGATACATTAAATGTACTAATATATTTTGCCATCCTTTTCTTAAAGCGCCTTGAAATTGTGAGGACGATTTAATTATATTTTAATAAACAAAAATTCAATTTAAATTGCATTTTAAATTAATTGTAAATATGTATTTCTTGAAGTTATGGGCTACTATTAGCTTTTCTGGCCAGAATATATAGAAAATACATTAAATTATTTGAATTTTCATCAAAATTCTGCAACAAAATTAAAGTTGAAATTTCATGGTTTTGAAAACGAAATGTGCGTTGCTCCAAATTGTGCTAAGTGTTATGTTGATTTACATATAGCAATTAATCTTTAGTGTATTTCTTAATGCAGAAAAATAATACATCTTAATAAGGACGGCTTAAGCACAATTGGTTAGAATTTTTATTTTGGCCTCAAAATGCACATAGCTTAAAACATTACAATAATAAATTAACTTTGCTTTCTCAGATAATTTAATGACTTTGTTTACTTACAGATAATTATATACTTATTTTGCTTACTGACAGATAATTATATACTTATTTACACACGAAAATGTACTTTTCTGATGTACAATAATTTTAATATTAAAAGAATAACAATTTCATAATGTTTATTATACAATTATTTATGTATCTACTCCAAAATATGTGTGCCCTCTCACTCGATACATAATACTTATACTATAAAATGAATCCATCCTTATTTTGGATTACCCTATTATTTTTAAAGCGCAAAGTCAATTTCAATATACCCTAGGGTGTAGTAGCGAATTTTCAAAATTGTTAAGCACGTCTTGGCGGAAATGCAAGTTTCCATTTTTGCACGTGCATTGCTGAAAATCGATAAAGAGTTCCCTATTTTGTAAACTACCGTGTTTACATTTTCTTCTCATAACGCTAAAAATTATCGTAAGAAAGCAGTGTATTGGAAATCTATTGCTGGAAATGTGTTTAAAATGTGAAAAAAGGGAATTTTGTATGACTTGTTGAATAAAAAGCATAGATATTGTATTGGAGTTTTCAGCGAGTAATAATTTTTCCTGAGACTTTTCAGAATTTTACCTGAAGTTAATTTATTTATACAGTTGCTTAAAACGTATATATATATATAATTAAGAATCTTAATGCTTGTAATATAGTTCAGAATTTTATTGCTTGTATTTATACTGCTGTTTAAAAAGTAAGATCAAAAGAAGATTAGAGTTATTCAATTATATGCATGAAAAAAAGTCGGTTATATATAAAAAAGGTACTAAACGTCTTGTTCCCTGTTCTACATATAAGTGAATAGAAATATAATCTATAATATATCATGCAGGAAAATCCACGATAGTAGTCTTAAACCTGTAACAATATCTAAATATAGGCTTAACTACTATCGTAGATTTTTCTGCATGTTTTATTACAGATAATATTTCTATTAAATTATTTGTAAAACAGGTAACAAGGGGTTTAGTACCTGTTTTATGTATAACCGGATTTTTATTAAGCATATAATTGAATAACTTTATTTTTCATTTAATCCTCATACACATCAATTCATAAATTAAATAGTACATTTTTCTTAAATTAAATAGTACATTTTTAAATATTCTGCAACTTTAACACGCTATTACTAACAATTTGATTGTATGATTCAAATATAGATGTCTTTCACAGCATATAAACCTTATATATATATATATATATATATATATATACAAGGTGTCCCCAAAAAATTGAAAAGCGTTTTAATTATTTACTTATTGAAGATAAGTGGGCAATGTAAATTGCAAAAATGGTGAAAGTAAGGTAGGGAATACGGCTACGTTAATGAAATAGAAAGTTACACTTCTTAAATTTTTGTACGAACTCCTTAGACAAATTTGGTCAATTAGAAAATTTTTATTTTTAATGCAACGAGATCATTACAAAAACCGCATATCTGTATCTTTTAAATTGAGCGAGTTACATTTAATTGAAAATGGAACATTGCGAATACACATATCAAATTAGAAATGTAAATTTGTGACATATCACAAAAAATATAAAACTGGACGATAATACATAGGTTGCCCAACCTCGTAGTGAGTACTGCTGCTTTATATGATCCCTGTCTGTGTAAAGCTTTATTTAGATGTATTTGTGATAAATAATTTTGGCACATATTAACGTATTTTTGATCTAAACAATTTCCATCGTCAATTTGTTTATGATCCAAATTTTCAATGATGAAACAGCCTTTCAGATGGTACGGAAAAGTAGTATAAGTCAGATTTTGTCCTTTATCATAATTCAGTTGATTTTAAAAATACAGATATGCGGGTTTTTTTAATGATCTTGTTGCATTAAAAATAAAAATTTTCTTTGATGCTTTTTCTGTGTTTACTTCGTTTATTGAAACCTGGAAATCAAACAGGTATGTCCATGGTCTTATATTGCTTATTATTCGTTATTAAATATATAGCGATGAAATTTCATTTCTTATTTCCTTCTTCTTCTGATATCTGTTGCTTATACTAAAGAGCGTTAACTTTTGGGACGCATCTTATATATATATGCATACAGGGGTCTGACTAAATAATATGAACACCTGTGTAATAACAATACTCGAGGGAAGCCTGTCGTATGCTCCCGCCCTCTAGTGTTGAAGCGAGCCACATAGCGGGCAAGAATGTACACACATCATTCTGTGAGTAGCAGTGATAGAGGTCGGATGCAAAATATATTGCGAAGTTAAAAATTCGTTATGGCTGACTTCTCAGATTTCAAAAGAGGAATAATTGTTAGGGCCTGTCTTGCCGGAGCCTCGCTAACGAAAACGGCCACCCTTCTTGGGGTCGGGAGAAGTGCCGTGTCGACTGTAATGGCAGGCTATATCAAACAGGTAAAGGCCTTCTCTGCCAAACACAACAGCGACCGACGGTCGAAGATGACTGATAGAGACAGAAGGGCTTTGAAGCGGATTGTGGCCAGAAATCACAAGACAACAGCACCCCAGATAACCTCAATGATAAACACATATCTGCAGAAAGCTGTATCATCAAACACTATCCGACGTGAACTGCATGCGGCAAACATTCAGTATAGAGCGGCGATTACAAAACCATTAGTTACACCATGCAATGCCTTGAAACGACGAAAATGGTATAGCGAGCATAAAAATTGGACACAGTAATAATGGGAGAATGCCATCTGGTAAGACGAATCGTCGTTCACATTATTCCAGACCAACGTACGTGTTTACGGCTGGAGAACGCGAGCAGAAGCCTGTCAGGTTGACTTGTCTACTTCCTACTGTTAAGCATGGAGGGGGATCAGGGTTGCTGTGGTGCCCGATGTCGCACTGTTGTCTCGGCCCACGTGTTGTCCTGCATGGGCGGGTTACAGCATGGGATATGCCAGTATTCTGGGTGGGTGACCATCGTCATCCAATGGTGCAAACTTTGTTCCCTGATGTACGACCTGTGTACCTAGACGACAATGTTTCCATTCACACTGCTGGAATTGTCCGAGACTGGTTTAATGAACACGATGATAAAATACAACACATCGTGTGGCCCCCTCATCCCCTTATCTTAATATAATTGAGCATTTGTGGGATATTTGCAGGGCAAGCTGCATAGTCGGTTTCCACTTCTAAGTATATATATATATATATATATATATATATATAGTTGTACACAACAACAACGGGAGAATGTCAGTAATTAAATTAGTGCGCAATCGGACATTAAACAACAATTTCCTTGATGCTTCTTTACTGTAAAAGAAAAAACTAACAAGAAAGATCAATCACTTCAAATTAAAATAAATTCCGGTATTCAAACTATAAAATCCTAACCAATTCAAATTCACGACATATCGCGTTAAAAGACTCATACGCATGATCATGCTTGTACATACTACAGTTAAATAAATCATACGTATAAACAATAAACAATATTTACAACTAAATACGTATCATTTGGAAAACTTTCGATCTATTTTAATTTCACTCAACATATCTCAATTCGTCAAAAATTCAAAATTGTATTTTTGACACCTACCCACAAAGGGTTGTTGTCCGTATATTGAAGGATATATTTAAGTAAAAATGTTGAATAATAATTTGTTGTACTAAATAATTACAATTGTGCAAGATTTTAATACTTATAGTATCATGGTTTCATAAATTTATCGGTTTTGTATTGAAACGTACTTTCAATAAAAAATATCTAATTTTCTGTAGTTAGATAAATAAACAAAATGAAATTAAATAATAAAAAATCTGATGTGGGCAACTGTTACCGAGCCGGTGCTACTCAGGGATAAACTTTCCCTAATAAACTGGATGTGGTTGGCCGTTGATCTTCCGGCTCGTTGCTCGGTCGACTTAGTTGTCGGCAGAGCTTGTAACAGAGTCACACAGTAATCAGAAACATTACACATTTTAAAATAAACAGGATTTCTTAGTTAACAAAAACAACAAATTTATTAAATTACGAGGGCAGGCATTTCCATAAACTACGTTATTCAATCATGGGCGGCTAAACGCCTTTACCTTCCTTTAATCAAGAGAGAGTGAGAGAGCTCCCTACTATGTGCCCTTCGGCACCACTTAAATTTCGAATCGGGAGGTCAATGAATGCAATTAAAATCATCTTACCTATTTCTGAAGTTCTCGTGGTGGCGTCTCCGCTAAGACTCCAGGCGTAGTATTTTAAACTCTCCCGCGCACACGCACACTTTCAAGACCCAACATACATCGTCTCCACAAACTGCAATGCTCCATTCGAACTCCTCACATCACCAACAACTCCAATAATAATGATGTCCCCCTTTTGAGCGCTCCTACCCTATATAGGCTCAAAAAGCGCGCGAAAAACGTGTCGCTATCTCCTTTTGCTCTCGTTACAGCATCAAAGGCGGGATTCCCTGCGTTTTCACTGAATGTAAGAAATACGCCTTGCTTTCCAAAAGATCGCGCCCCCTTCCACAATGAATTCCTTTCAATATTTCGCTCCGCAGTGTCCGCTTTATCAATGGAGGCTGGCCCCCTTACGCGAGTTGGTCATCGGCTTTCTCCGACACCTGACCGGGCCGCATTTTATGACTTTTCCCTTGATTCAGAAATACACGCCTGCATCTCTTATCAGAGGGTTTTAAGTTCTTCTTTTCACATACATTGAATGCAAAGATAAAGCCCCCCGATTTTCAAAAGCGTCCCTGGCGATATTACTGACACGTAATTCAATCTAACTTTCGCGCCAAAATTCCAAGGTACTCCCTCGGAATTGTTACCTTACAATTTCGAAGTACGCACCTGAGATTCCTAAAAACCGAAATCAGGTGGGTAGCTCTTGTTCATTGTAATCCCAGCGAAGCCCATGTTTTCAAGTCGGCATGGAAAGCCGGCTGATAACATCCGTCCTTTTCCCCCGGGGCTTTAACGCACCCCCATATTAATTGTCTTTCCTCTCCGATTCTTCCTTTCTCTCTCTCTCTCTCTCTCTCTCTTCGGTACAACCATGAACCCATGCTACACTTAATCTAAATAAAATTTTTAGTTACACTCAGATACATATTTGGTTAAACAATAGAACACGATTATAATAACATACATTTTAAATAATATCAATAAATAAATAATTAAATTAGATCAACATTTGCATGATAGAGTCCATCTCGAAAATGTTCACTCTACATTCTAAATACACTTCTGACTTGGCACCTCCAATGTCACCTATAGTCTTCTATAGCAACCTGAAATAATAGTGCACTCTACAAATTTCCTGCAGCCACCTGAAATGATAGTGCGCTCTACACAATAAATATTAATGATAATTATCCGATGGTGACTATCCCACTCGTTTTTAAAAGTTCAGCTTAATGTTCCAGCAAACTCTATCAAGCTCTTGAGTCAAAGTCGTTGTATGGTTTGCTAAAGGTCCATGACCCCTTCTTTCAGACAGATCTCGAACACATTGCGCCGTACTGTCCGGGCATGCAGATACACCTTGTCCTGTACACCTGGTCTGTCAATGTGACCATTTGATCGTGATTACCGGGTTTTGATGTCCCGATACCCTTGCGTTTGTCGGCAAGTTTAATAGGCGTAGAATTTGATTCTGGTGAGTCGTAGTCTCAGTTTCTTTCGAAACTCACAAACACACAATTTGAACTTTCGTGAACATACGAGTCTTACTGCAATTCTAGAACCACCTCTCTGTAGCAAGTGGAGCGCAAGCTCCCATCTGCACATTTACACCCTTGAGTGTAATCAAGTAATGATTCACGCTTGATTGTCTCAAGTAATTGTTCTCTGCAAGTACTATCTTTACTCTTTGTCCGTGCCTATCATTAGCACTCGGACCTTCCGTTGTCACCTGTTCCGGTAATTGCAACGAGACGAATTTGCACACGTCTCCGAATCAGACTACTATGGCGTAGCCTACTGGCATAGTTTCTATGTCGTAGTGCGTCTTTGTTCAAGGTAATAAACAGACACTGCGGCCAACCATTGGCTGCAGCACTAAAGTCTTTTGGCGTAGCCCCATCATTTTGTGGTTTAACACCAAAGTCTTTTCAGAATGACCCCAGTCTAGTCGAAGTCGCATCATCATCTGTTCGGCGTAGCACCACCAGTTATTTGTGGTGTAGCACCAGCGCATCTTTGGCATGAGAGTTACTGTGGCGTAGCCATCTCATCTCCTTCACCTTCATTCAGTCCATACATTTAGAATCACAATGGTTAAGATAGATATTTATTGCATTTCATTAAAATCTCCCTTAAATTTTGAACAAGGGAAAATTTAATCTTTCCCCAAAACAATTTTAATGAAAAGGTACACAATTAAAAAAACAATTTAACATTAATTGGGGTCACCACTTCTCTCTCTCTCTTTTTCTTAACTTAAATATCATTTACAAATTGTTCTTTCTCTAGAGCATTACTCATTCCTTTCTACTCCTTTAAATTAATTCTTTTAACAGTTTACACTTACTTTTCTCACATTACATTAAAATTCCTTACAATTAACCATTAGTTACATTCGACAGTTATTTTTCTAACTCTCGGCGTATTTCTTTACACCTTAACTAATAACACTAATCATTTCACATAAATTTGGATATTTCTTATAATTATCCTTTATTTACATTTATTCGATCATATTTACTATCAAAGCCTGTCTTCTACATTAATTAATTCCTCATAATATTAAACTTTTAGACTATAACTACCTCAGCGTTACGCTGGAAACATTAAACTATCCATTATTTACATTCCTCAATTACATCTCTCTCTTTCTCAATCTATCCTTAATCTCTATCCTCAATCACATCTCTATCCAGCACTTATTATACCTTAATTAATTCATCACCTCAAATATCTCAACATCATTGTAAACTTCTTATAATTACTCATTCTTTACCTTTCATTTACATTTAGTCGATTACTTTCCTTTTTCTTACATAATAAAATTTCTCTTTTATAATTAATCCTTTTCCCCTAATATGCTTTCTTAAACCCTGGTTTTGCTTGGTTATTTCGGTACTACATTTTAAACACAATTTTCACATTACACTACATCACTTGAGAGCAGACACTTAAATTTTTACAGTACACACTTATTACTGTTTAATTACAGTTCCTCGAACCCTTTTTGTTCGTATCCTCCCTAAAATATATTATTTAGTCCGTAACGCTATCAACACCCCAAAAAAATTACTTAAACACTAATCTCCACTGGAATTCCGAATACATTGTAATCTTGCGTATTCTCATCATATTTTATCATTCAATCATTCCATTCATTCATTCTCGTATATAACCTTCCCTGTAACTCGCTTAACTCTAATAATCCCGAACTCATTGCGAAAACCTGAAAATCCCTTTTAATTTTTCTAACCTCGTCCCCTAGTTACTTTCGTTTTCTTTCCCCTCAGGAAACTCTCCCACAGTCCGAAATTCCCATTGCTAAACTAAGGACGCCCAAAATTCGCCCTCTGGCTTCTTACACTGATTTGCGTTCGAAACGTCAATCCTAGTGTTGGTACTTAAGACGTTCACAAGCTTTTCTAACAAGCGATCTGAGATTCTATCCAGAACCCCCTTCTCCGAATTTTCGTCACTCTTTGCAAATGACAACATCTTTGTATACAACCAAGAGTCCGTCTCCTCAGCAAGTTTATTAGGGATGGGCGTAACTTTTGGTGCGTTTGGCTCCTCTCTTGGAACGCTTCTCGATCGTAATTCGTAAGTACAGGACGCCTTGTCAATCGCCCTCTCACTGGCCCCTAGGGAGCGGTTATCCGCAACTTCGCTTGAAGTGTTGGGAGTATTGAAGGAAGCTGCCTCGCGGCACGCGACACTTTCACGTTCCATCGGACGATTCCGTGTGGCACTAAAAACCATATTATCTGTACAGTCGGCTCCTTCGTAGCCTTCCCACTTATTCTGAGCACATCGCCTTCCAACCTCTCTCATGACTTCTGCATTTTTACTTGTTCCCTTCACAGCCCTCAAATTCACTCCCCTTTTCTCTCTATCGACCTCGCTTATTCTATACTTGTATCGTTCCTCATTGCTCGCCTCGAGTTCGCCTACTGTTTCTTCAAATAGCCCAATTTGGTCGCTATAGTCCCGAGTAGTGGTTCTGGGTACTTCCCGATAATTTTCCAGTTTTTTCCGATTTCGAAACCTCGTACTGGGTACTTCTCGACAATTTTCCCGCCTTTCCTCATTTCGAAATTTCATTCTGGGTACATCCCGATAATATTTGCGTTTTTCCCCATTTCGAAGCCTTGTCTCTGGGCATTCATATCTCAAGTGACCTAATCGAGCGCACGCGAAACATCTAACTTTATTTTTACCCGCTTTCCAAAAGTTTCTTTCATTATCGCACACTCTCACATTCTTTCCCTTTCCTTCGCCAAACTTCCAATTCCAGCTCCTCTTTGTGGAAACCACAGGAATTGAATTATACTCCCGTGATTCATAGGGCAGTATTGAAGCGATTCTCATTCCCTTGTTTAAGTTTAGGGGCTCGCTAGTAAGATTGTGAATTCTTACAACTCTCTCCCCGTCGCGGGACCTTCCTAGCCTCGGGCTGACACGATATCGCTCGTTTCCGTCTTTCAAGTCGCGTACCTCATAGTCCACTCCCTCCTTTAAGGTTTCGAGATCGTAACTTATCCTGACATCTCGTTTCTCCCGTGGTTGAAGCCTTGTCTTCCGAAAAACACGTAAAATCGAATTTTCTTTTCCCCTAACATCTAACAATTCCCTTTTGTGTGGTACGGCCTCAACTTCGCCTAAAGATGGATCGGCGGGGTTCACAAATTCAATTGGAATTATCCCGTGCGGTTTTGAGCTGACCAGCTTTCCTTCTTGTAAATTTATTATAAAACCTCCCGCACATATATAATCTGTTCCTATTATACCTGAGTAGTTCTCGCTCAAGGGGTGTCTCGCTATGACGAATGGGTGTTTAATGAGCTTCGGCCCGACCTGGACTGGTAGAACGCGCTCTCCGTTATGTAACAATTCTCCCCCATTTGCCGTGGTCAGTTTAACTGCGGACTCTCTACATGGGTACTTCTTTTCAAACTCTCTTTCGAGTACCCCGGGGCTTAAAATGCAGACAGCGGCTCCTGTGTCTAACAAAAATTTCAAGGTTTTTGACCCTATGGTAGCCGAAATAACTGGCAGCGAGAACTTTGAGATGGTTGATCGAATTTTACCTTTTGGGCCTATCTGAGTAATGCGGGCGTCCTGCAGCCTCCTTTTAAAGGACGCCCCATCCAGTTTAAATTATTTCTATTACTGTACGTGCCCCTGTTCTGTGTCCTACCGTTAGAGCCCCACGACTGCCGATTTCCTGCCTGAGATCCACTAATTCTCGTGCTCTCGGTTCCTTGATATCTACTTTCATTTTCTGCTCTCTGATTCCTAAATCCGTTATCGTCCCTTTGATTTTTAAACCTGTCCTCTGTTCGTCTTTGCGGAGCCCTAGAACGACAATCCCTTAAAAGATGTCCGACTTGTGAGCAGCCGAAACAACGACGAGATTCTCGGTGCGGCTCGATCTCGGCTCTCCTGACTTCGCGTGCATTTCCGGCGGTTTCTTCAGTACGGCCCTGTACTTTTAAGTCGGCGAGGTCGCGACGTATGGCATTTAGCGCCGATTCATTTGCTCTATCCCTCGCTAAAAGTAGTTCCAAAACTTCACTTGAGTCTGCCCCTGTCGAGTTTACAAATGAGACTCTATTACAGACCCTTTCATTCGATTCTTCTAAGACGGCTACATTAACTGCTTCTTCCATCGTCATCGGGTTATGCGACATTACTGACCGCTGCAATTTGGGGTTTAGCCCGGCCAAAAATTGCGAAAGTTGGGTGCGGTCCGCCAATTGTTTCACTTGTGGTATGCTAGTGTCTGCCCCCTGTAAATATTTAAATGCTGAATTCTTTACTCTCCCCACGTATTGTTTGACAGTTTCTCCGGACTTCTGTCGGCAGTTAGTGAACTGTTGCAATTTGACCGCTAAAGGTAATTGTTTCTCAAAATAATCTAGGAATTGGTCTCTGAGAACCTTAAATTCCGTAGCGCTCCTCACATCATGATTATTGGATAGAAATTCCAATGCACCTCCTCTTATTTTAATTTTTGCCACTAAAAGTTTCTCTGCATCCCCCCATCCTGCGATTCTACCTACTTCTTCGATACTTTCAATAAACTGCGAAGGTGTCATCAACTCGTCTTCGCCCGAAAATGGCGGAACTAGGCCCAGGAATCCTGCGATAGTATTTGACACAAAAGATCGCTCTGACACATTATTACAGGCTGCGTCGCCACCTCCATTTCCTGAATCTCTTGGCATTTTTGTATTTTTCTCCCTTTACTAACAATAACCACTAATAAATTCTAAACGCCCGCAAAATAAGTACATAAATGGTATACATTCAATACAATTTCACAAATAGTCATGCATAATACCAAACAATTAAGATATAGCCTGCAGTATATTCTATTTAATTTTCTATTTTCTAACTTTCATCCATTGCCCCTTAGCGTTTCAGTACATGTTAATAAATCCTAAACGCCCACAAAATAAATACATATACAGCATACACTCAAAGAAATTTCACCATTATTCATGCATAACATCAAATACTTAAGATATAGCATACAGTCTATTATTTTTAATTTCTATTCTCTAACCTTCTTCAATTCCCCTTAGCCTTACTGTATCCTTTAACAAATCCTAAACGCCCACAAAATAAATACATATACAACATACACTCAAAGAAATTTCACCATTAATCATGCATAACATGAAATACTTAAGATATAACATACAGTCTATTATTTTTAATTTCTATTCTCTAACCTTCTTCAATTCCCCTTACCCTTACCGTACCCTTTAACAAATCCTAAACGCCCACAAAATAAATACATATATAGCATACACTCAAAGAAATTTCACCATTAATCATGCATCATCAAATACTTAAAACAATTCGTAAAAGTTAGCACTCATATTACTAAATGACCCATCCCGTTTTAAAAACTGCCCACTGATAATATCTATTCCATTACTCTTTACAATTTCAATATTAATAATTAAATCGTACACATCAATCCCCATTGTACTGTTTACTAAGTATATGCTCTCAAGTTCACAAACAATTATTATTTTTAAAAAAAAATTCAATACAAATTACTAAATCAATAATTAATTATTTATTCTATTATTTAAACTTATTCGTTGTGGCCGCAATAACTTTAATTAAACATCCTGGTACTCGGCACCAAATTCTGTTACCGAGCCGGTGCTACTCAGGGATAAACTTTCCCTAATAAACTGGATGTGGTTGGCCGTTGATCTTCCGGCTCGTTGCTCGGTCGACTTAGTTGTCGGCAGAGCTTGTAACAGAGTCACACAGTAATCAGAAACATTACACATTTTAAAATAAACAGGATTTCTTAGTTAACAAAAACAACAAATTTATTAAATTACGAGGGCAGGCATTTCCATAAACTACGTTATTCAATCATGGGCGGCTAAACGCCTTTACCTTCCTTTAATCAAGAGAGAGTGAGAGAGCTCCCTACTATGTGCCCTTCGGCACCACTTAAATTTCGAATCGGGAGGTCAATGAATGCAATTAAAATCATCTTACCTATTTCTGAAGTTCTCGTGGTGGCGTCTCCGCTAAGACTCCAGGCGTAGTATTTTAAACTCTCCCGCGCACACGCACACTTTCAAGACCCAACATACATCGTCTCCACAAACTGCAATGCTCCATTCGAACTCCTCACATCACCAACAACTCCAATAATAATGATGTCCCCCTTTTGAGCGCTCCTACCCTATATAGGCTCAAAAAGCGCGCGAAAAACGTGTCGCTATCTCCTTTTGCTCTCGTTACAGCATCAAAGGCGGGATTCCCTGCGTTTTCACTGAATGTAAGAAATACGCCTTGCTTTCCAAAAGATCGCGCCCCCTTCCACAATGAATTCCTTTCAATATTTCGCTCCGCAGTGTCCGCTTTATCAATGGAGGCTGGCCCCCTTACGCGAGTTGGTCATCGGCTTTCTCCGACACCTGACCGGGCCGCATTTTATGACTTTTCCCTTGATTCAGAAATACACGCCTGCATCTCTTATCAGAGGGTTTTAAGTTCTTCTTTTCACATACATTGAATGCAAAGATAAAGCCCCCCGATTTTCAAAAGCGTCCCTGGCGATATTACTGACACGTAATTCAATCTAACTTTCGCGCCAAAATTCCAAGGTACTCCCTCGGAATTGTTACCTTACAATTTCGAAGTACGCACCTGAGATTCCTAAAAACCGAAATCAGGTGGGTAGCTCTTGTTCATTGTAATCCCAGCGAAGCCCATGTTTTCAAGTCGGCATGGAAAGCCGGCTGATAACACAACACATGACTTTCCTTATATAATGTAATGAATTTACTACATTTACAATAAAAAAAATTGTTTTTCTTAAAGTAGATACTAATATTTTTTCCAAGATATTGAATTTTCGAAAATGAGTCGTAATTTTCATTGATTTAACGCCATTTTAATCCATTTGGCGATATTTTCATTAATTTAGCAGCATTTAAAAAAAATCGCCAAGTTGGCGATTTTTTTAAATTTTTTTTAATGGCGCATTTTTATCCATTTGGCGAGATTTTCGTTAATTTGGCAACATTTCAAAAAGTCGCCAAGTTGGCGACATTTCGCCAAATTCGTCGCCAAAATCTTGCCAAGTGTTATTAAATGAGTTATTCGCTTGGTCGCCAAGAAATAAGTTATTCTTACAGCAGATAAATGACTATTGGCGTTCAAATACAAAAGTATTACTTAAAGTATCTTTTTTCATGAATGGAACGAGCTAGATCCACGAGAAACGAGAATGATGTCACCCAATTTATCGCATGGTATTACATATGAAAAGTGAACATGTTTCTCAATAGGAAATATTTTTCTTTTTATTTTATATGAATTTTTGATATTTTTTTGAAAAATGTACAATATCTCGAGAACGGTTCATGTTAGCGCTCTAAAATTTATGTCAATCGTTTTCTAATGAAAAATTACATAAGAAATGTCTATATGCGTAACTTTATTAGTGGTTTTAATGTTTTGACGATTTTTTCAACATTTCATTCGAAAATTTAGGGGGGTTCTGAACATTCGATTGCGTATAAAAACAATAGGCTTCCAGTGCTTACGTATTGTGATTTTTGTACCAAATTTGGTTTGAATCGGTCCATTCGTTCGTTAGGTATCGTCTCCACAGACTCACTGACACACACACACACATACTTTCACACACACACACACACACACACACACACACACACACACACAGACATCACTTCAAAAATGTTTGATTCGTGATCAGGGATGCTTGAAACGTGCTCTCCCGTCGTCGAAAACTCGAATTCGAATTTTCGACCCCGTCCCAATACTTTCCTTATACATTATGTATATAAGGAAAGTAACAAATTGCGGTAATTCAATTTACAATCACTTTGTAAATTGTATTACCGCAAAATTGTGTCAATCCAGCCGCTCAAATGCGTGTGAAGACTGGGCGGAGAATGCAGGGCGCGGTTTCGTGGGATCTTCAGATTAAAGATACAATTAGAATTTCATAGATCTACCCTTTCAAATGCAAGAAAAATCACGGATTAAGTAGTGGGCAGGCATGTCGGAATTTTTGCTAAAATAATTTATGATGGCCTAATGAACATGACTATAAGATATAATAATGATACGTTCATCAATAACTTTTTCTATTGACGAAATCTTTTTCGATATTTAGAAGTGGGTTTGTTTAAGGAATTTTCAGAATTTCAAATTGAGACCAAAAGAGAGAGTGGAACTTTATCGGGGAAACATCAATGTAATTCTACTGTATGATTACCTGTTTTAAAAAAGTGTCATTTTATTAAATAATGTTAACGTACAAGTTACATATTTACTTTATAGATGTCCTAAGGTAACTGACCTCTTTTAGGATACGCCCGATTAGAGCGCGAAGAGGAAAAAAAGCCGTGTATAAACAAAACATTAATTTTTTTACACAATATAAATATTTACATAAAATTGATTCAAAATATTTAAAAGACCACTCCCCATATTCAAAATGGAAAGTATACCACTTTAAGATAAGCAAAACCAAAAGCATATATAGTCTCACAGACTAAAATGGAAAAGATAGTAATTAAAATTAAAATTCACTATCCGTAAGTTGTGTTTAATCATCATAAGAACGGAGAGAGAGGTCGAACAAATGCAAAATAGGCAAATGGTCCCAAATGGGTAACTCACCAACATCGCTGGCCGAGTTGCGGGCTTTCATCCTTCAGAATCAAACGCACTAAAAACAAGGGGCTACTTCTTGCCCCCAAGTCCGAGATCATTCTCCTCGCTCCTTTTTCAAATATCAGAAAATTCTCTCTCTCCAAGGTTTTAAAACACGCTCCTGAGGCGCATACAACTACCTCATTGGATTCTGGGTCTTAACCCCTTGACCCCAAAGCATCGCCATTGGCTTTAGACCTCCAGAAACAAAAAAAACATCTCAAGCCCCTGCGAAACTGATATGCTTTCGGCCACTAATTCAAAACAGGCCGCCAGACCTATGATCCGTCCGAAACGGACACACATTAAATATTTCGGTAAAAATATGATATCTAAAGAACACTAACCGACATCTTGTTTTCTATTTCTTCGGAGTACAGCTGGCCCAACGAAAAGGCTGACCCCCAAACTAAATACGTAAACTCTAGATCGCGCTCCTGAAAATATTGAATCATGGGTTTACCATGCGACAATAGACACTCCTCTATCGAGGCGTCCTTAGCAACGTATTCATTCATATATTTAGAAATTATTGGACACGCCACCATTCCGACAATATTTTGACTAACAAACACCTTTGTATATCTCCAGCAATCCGAGCTTACTATTTTATGACTTGATCCAGAGTTCATAATATGATTGGACTAAGTTGTCATCACCATTTGTGAAATGTTATCCTATAACATATATTCATAATTCCTCTGCAGTAACGGATGTTCGAAGTCGATGAGTCCTAACAGAAACGAAACTGGCCTGCTATGTTAGTAGCTGCATTGAAAGCTCGAATCATGCAGAATTCATTGTTGCAAACATAACACAGAAACCTATATTAGTGAATTCAATGTAGTGTGTTCAAATAAAGAGTTAAATAAATCAAAAATATACACAAGAGCTTTTTATAATTTTTCAGTTTCTGAAAAAAAGTATTTTGGTTTTTCATTAACATAGCTTATACTTCTATAAACTAAAGCCTGTTTTCACTTGCTTATTATACAATCTTTATAACAAGAAAAATAATCTCGGTGCCCTAATATTTTTTGATATTCGAAGCCAATTTCATTCTACCTTTGGGCCAAATATAAAATTTCAAAAAACATTGAAGCACGCCCTTGTGGAAATGCAATACTCCTATTATCTTGATGTACAGTTGAAGATCGATAGAAAGTGCCCGATCATGGAAACTTCTATGTTTACATTTCATTTTTATAATGCGAAGAAAATTTCATAAGAAAAGTGTATTGGAAATCTATTGCCGAGGAATCGGTTAAAATGTGACATGAAGATAGCTTTCTCTACATTTACTTGTTGAGTAAAATCTTCGAGACATTTTAAACGAGTATAATCAATTTACTTGGAATCTTAAAGATTTCAAAAAAAGGTATAGACATAAAATTTAGGGAATGCGGGAAAGCCTCGAATTTACGTTTTTCATAAGTTCAGCACAAAATGATTTACGACACAGGAACACGTAAAACCGAGATTTTACCTTTTATTTTTATTTTTCTGTTTTTACGTTTTCTATATATATATATAGTATTTTGTATATATATAGTAATTTATAGGGTAGATTGGATGTTCCAATATCGGCGAGAACAGTTTCTCGACGATTGGCCGAAAACGGCTTGCACTCAACCCGTTCTTTACGAAGATTGCCATTGACGACAAGGCATGAACGTGAGAGATTGCAACTGTGTCGAACCCGAGCCTCTTGGACGACTGAATGGGACAGGGTAGTGTTCAGAGACGAGTGTCAGTTCTGTTTGTCGAATGACAGTCGCCTTGTGAAAGTCTGGAGGGAACGTGGAAACAGACCCAATCCTGCTGCTGCTGTTGAACGCCATAGCGCTCGACAAAGCGGCATCATGACTTGGGGGTGCCATCTACTTCGATAGCCAGTCACCTCTGGTTTATATCAGAGGCACAATAAAGGCACGAGTATGTGTGAATGAGGTACTTCTGCCCGTTGCATCGATCTACCTTCAGCGGTTGCAAAATGCCATTTTCTAGCAAGATAGCACACGACAACCATCAGCAGACAAGCCTTGCGAGGTATTTTGGTACTTCCTTGGTTTCCTCTGTCTCTTGATCTCACCCATCGACCATGTATGGGACGTGATTGGCCGTCATTTTACTGCCCTGCTCCCGACCCAAACAGAGGACGATCTGCGGATGATGGTTGAAAGCATATGGTTGTCGTGACGGAATTCGTCACTGTGTAAATTGTAAAATTACTTTATTTCTTAAACTTCTATATTTATATTTACTTAAATTGTGACCCGGGACCCTCATGTCATATGTATATATATATATATATTTTCATCTTTAAATGCATTTCAAGTCTGTTCTGTAATTGTGACCATTTACCTTTCATAAAATAATATTCTTTCACACACTCGAGGAATAGCGACCGTTAGTTCAGGGTCACCCGTGTTTTGCTGGCGGAAACAAAAGTCTTCGTTTTTTTCTGCTTTTTGGGTGACGCAACCTTGTGCTGGATATCAAGTTGCAGATGCACGTGCCTTGCTGAATGTCGTTGAATGGGCTGGACCATGGATGATTTTTGAATGGAAGTAAATTTCGATTGGAGGAGTGGTGAAGGTGTGAACCTTTCGTGATTTTCGATTGGCCGGGCTCTGGATCCGTCCAGAGTGCTTAAAAGAGGTGTGAATTGTGATCCGGGTGCGCCCTCTCCTCTCCGACATCCTTCAAGCCCACGTTCGGCTCGGGCCCAATGCCAATGTTGGGATTCCCGTAGTCGTGGGTTGGGAGTGCCGCCACCGTCGCCACTGCTGGGACCTGCCGATGCCGTGCCCTCGTCGACCGCCGTGTAGATATTGGAGAACGACCTCATGTTTCTTGTCGAGCACCGGGACCAGATGAAGCAAATTATGATACTGGTCCCTTGGTAGGCCTGATCCGGTACCTTGACGGAAACTGCGGCTCTGCAGTTCCTGCTGGAGCGGGGCAACGTTTGCCCAGAAGGATTTGCCGGTGGAAGCCTGCGCTTTTTCTGCCATGAGTCCTTCAAGATTTTGTGAGGTAAGACTTTATTGATTGGACGTGCCGTTTTCCAGTTGACAGGACTTGCGTATCGATTCCGAGGAGCTCTTCGTCCATGATTTCAGCTGCCATTATTTAATTGTATACATCTATTAACTTCAGCAGCCATTTATTACACTTAAGAATTATTGCATCTAATGAAACATAAATTAATCTAATAATGTTAAATTGAATTCTTAGTTGATTCCTCGAGTGTAGTGTCTCCCTTGGTTGACCATATCTTTTAAATGAGTATTATGAAATATAATAACGTTAATGTATATTTAAATGAATATTTAATTCCGGCTAAGAGCCGATGATATTTAGTGAAATGCGGTCTAGTGGTAGTTGAGCTGAGATATATTCAGCTGTTTGTAATTGTGAACTCCTTAATATATTTTGGCATTTAATAAATATAGGTTTAAACGAAATTTATAGTATTTATTTGTGTTGAATTAGTGTATGGTTTTAATGTTTTCAGCTGCTGTTGGGACCTTCAAGGTAAGGGTTCCATTTTGGAATTTGTTTGGGTTTGTTTCGCAGGTCGTTGAGTTTCACCCACTGACGGGAGGTGTGTTTCGAACCTGGGTTGTAAAAATTGGAGAAAGTTAGACTTTCTCGGTCAGCCGGGTCCAGCGGAAAACCATTGCGACATGGTCATCCATCCCTCAGCAAACTATTCGCAGGCTTATTGCATATGTTCCTCGAAGGGTTGCTACTTGTATCTCCGTAAGGGGTGGTCCTTCTGCCTACTGATCACACTATCTATGTCATTACTGTATTTCATTTTCCTTCTGGAATTAACATAACTTATTTATTATATGGATCTCTGTCTGTGTGTCCTTTATCATCATACTTTATTCGTTCTTTCACGGTGTTGCATTTTCTATGTCGGGTAGTGTGTGTAATTTTATTCAGTGCATGAAATAATGCAGAGAATTATGAGAAGCGGAGTTTTTGAGATATTACATGTTTATAATCTTACAAATTCATAATGAATTAAATATGTTTACTGTTAAAATACGAGTAAGTGATTTACAAGTACTTTTAACTAGAAATAAATGAATACAACTGCTTAGTAGTTATTACAAGCGGTTTTCGAGATGTTAAACCGCTTGTTTCCACTTGCAGGGCAATATCTTTCAACTCGACAAATATTAAAATTGTTGGATACTAATATTTATACTCGCGTTTAATATCTTCAAGTATAACGCAAAGCCTCTGAAAGGGAACTAAACTAGATGTTTCTTTATTTTTATTTCTTTTTCATCATTATGTTAATTTTTGTAGTCTTCTGCATTGTACTCGTATTTTCACAGTAATTGTAAGTAAATGCTTTTTAAGGATATCAATTGCCGTGTCGGAATTTTATAAATTCTCGTTTCCACAGAAATTAAATGTATTACTTTCCTTATATACATAATGTATAAGGAAAGTATTGTGACGGGGTCGAAAATTCGAATTCGAGTTTTCGACGACGGGAGAGCACGTTTCAAGCATCCCTGATCACGACTCGAACATTTCTGAAGTGATGTCTCTGTGTGTGTGTGTGTGTGTGTCAGTGAGTCTGTGGAGACGATAACTGACGAACGAATGGACCGATTCGAACGAAATTTGGTACAAGGATCACAATCCGTATACACTGGAAGCCTATTGTTTTTATGCGCAATCAAATGTTCAGAATCTCCCTAAATTTTCGCGTGACATTTTGAAAAAATCGTCAAAAAATCAAAATCACTAATAAAGTTAAGCAAATACATATTTCTTATGAAATTTTTCATTAGAAAACAATTGACATAAATTTTAGAACGCCAATGTGAACCGTTCTCGAGATATTGCAAATTTTTCAAACAAATCATCAAAAAGTCATATAAAATAAGAAATATATATCTCCTATTGCGAAAAGTGTTCACTTTTCATATGTAATACCATGCGATAAATTGGGTGACATAATTCTCGTGGATCTAGCTCGTTCCATTCACGAAAAAAGATACTTTGAGTAATACTTTTATGTTTGAACGCCAATAGTCATTTATCTGCTGTATGAATAACTTATTTCTTCGTCCATAAAGCTTGGCGAGATTTTAGCGACGAATTTGGCGGTATGTCGCCAACTTGGCGACTTTTCGAAATGTTACCAAATTAACGAAAATCTTGCCAAATGAATAAAAATGAAGCTAAATCAATGAAAATGACGACTAATTGCCGAAAATTCAATATCTTGGAAAGAATATAAGTATCTACTATAAGAAAAACCTATTTTTTTTTGTTGTAAAAGTAGTAAATTCATTACATTATATAAGGAAAGTCATCTGTTGCCCACATCAGATTTTTTTTATATTATTTGTACTTGTATAACTGTATTCTGATTTAAGTGTTTTTCTGTGTGCGAAAAACCGAACGATTTTTGATCTTTCATGTATCGGCTTTACTTCCGCTTTTAAAAGCGACCGTTAATTTGAAGTAGATGTATTGGTTTTGGTTTTGTTGATTGCCCGGCTGTGGGAAAGCGAAAATTTGCGAGTCTCTGAGGCTCGTAATTTGAAGTGTAGCTGGAGGTAAAAAGATAGTACATGTCGTAGCTGTTTCCTAATTGGTAAATTTGGAAGACGTGATGATTTTTGATGACGTGGCGACGGCGTGGGGACGCTATTTATCGTGGCAGATGGAATGAAGAACTCACACGAAATGGGCCTGCGGGCGGTCCGTTCAAAGTATTATAATTCAAAAAAAATTCCAAGCAAGTTAAATTTTTCTGTCCAAAGAAAGCCCCTGCCAGTAACGAACGAGATCAATGACGAACGATATCAATGGGAACTCAACTAACTTAGACGATGAGCATTTTGTAAGTAGAATTTGATATTTTGAGATGATCAATGACGGAATTTGGCTCTTAATCCCTAAGCCCGACACCAGCCAGATGGAATGAAACCTATACTCCACAATATACTTAAGATACTGTGTAATCTATTTTCTGGAAGAAGAACTGAAAATAGTCAGTTCCGAGTATAAATGACATGTGTTTAAAGTTCTGAAATATTTGATTTAAATTGTAAAAAATGTATTTAGATTTTAGGTTTCAACATATTAGATATATAGATATAAAATAGAAGATCGTTATTTATTGTAAAGGTACTTGGAAGAAAAACATGAAAATGTTTAATGTTATAACGTAATTGATATATACATATATATATATATATATATATATATATATATAGTATATATATAGTATATATATATACATATATATATATATATATATAGTATATATATAGTATATATATATATATATATATATATATATATATATATATATATATATATATAGTATATATATTTATAATATATTAATTAAATAATTTAATTC
Source organism: Amaurobius ferox (assembly GCA_951213105.1). Classification (NCBI taxonomy): domain Eukaryota; kingdom Metazoa; phylum Arthropoda; class Arachnida; order Araneae; family Amaurobiidae; genus Amaurobius; species Amaurobius ferox. Next base: position 141,519,418 of record OX578139.1, read on the forward strand.
CACCAATTTTTGGAGTAATCATTTTGCGTGTATAACTATGACTCCCTCTTTTGCCATGTTTCCCTTTTCGGTCATTGAAAGACCATTTCACCCATCACTAGGGAAGATGAGCTACTGGTTTTGTACTAACCATGATTTATTCGTCTATATCGATTTTTATGTATTGTATTTTGATACTTGATGACGGCTGACCACCTGTTCTCAATTCTACAATATTACATAATAAATACAAATAGTTCAGTTTGCTTCCAAAATATGCCTTTTTACTTTTTGTGCTACATAATTTTAGTATTTTATTCAGAAATAGTTTTGTAATAATTTTAGTGCATGTTTTCGCCTATGCTATTTCAGCTACAATTTTTTTATTTTTATTTTATCGTAGGGCGTTCAAATTCGGAGTGCTATATACAGAAAGTGTTTTGAATCCGGCTGCTATTATATTTCCATCTTCTATTCTTAACTCTCTTATTTTTCCTTCCAACTTATTTTTTAGTATTATCTTCCTATTTTACATTTGACAACTACGTCCTTCTTGGGTGATATTACCCAACCAATATTATACAGGTACCTGCTCACCTTTGTTGACGTGGTCGTTCTGTCTTTATAACCTAAAGAACGTGCCTAATTCTGAAACCTGTTGTTACCATGGCAAATGTATCTTATGCAAATTTACTAGCCAAGAATTTAAATTTTAGTTACTTTATCAGCTGTATCTTATGTGTTTTCAAATAAGCTGTGTTTATTTTTCGTGTCCAATTATTTTTGAAACGGTAATTTAATTCCGCTCTATCTTAGAATCTAGTAGGAAACTTTTAAAATTTTAAAGCATGTCCTCAAAACAACTAGATGACTATTATTCTTCTGTGTGGCAGGAAATAGATAAATAGGAAATAGATAATAATAATAATAATACATAAATAGATAAATGTAAAAACTTCTGCGCTTATATTTCCTTGTTAAAATGCAATAAATCATCGCAAGAAAATTGTATTGGAAATTTATTGCGAAGAAATACGTTACCAGTGGAAGGGAATAGAAATTGAATAAAATAAGTTTTTCATTGTCTTTCCATTTGCAACAGTGGCACATGGAAAATTATAAAATAAATTTAAAGGGCATTGAACTTAATTGAGGGTGTATTTAGATAAAATTGTTTGATAGTGAATTGATAGTTCATTTTGCCTTATATCACTTTTGGATAATGATAAGATTTATATAGTTTTGTTTAGAATTGAATATGTCTATACATTCTCAGTTTAGTACATTTTCGTGGGTGATTAAAATGTATTTTCTATTTCTATGTTTATTTATTGTGTAGGGAAGGGCATGAAAAAACTCTTCTTTCCTCATAATTTTCTTAATTTATTTTTTACTTTGCCTTTCAATATTAATGTTTATTCCCACATACGCTCTCTCTTTTTATCTCTCTTTTTTTGTTACACTATTGGAGTTGACGTACAAACAATTGTAGTGTTTTACCTGGATTGTGGCATTAAAAGCAGTAAAACATTTCTTCTGAAGACACTAACTCAAACTCGTAAGAGAAAAGCATGAATAGGAAGAAAACATAGTACGTAATGACATAGTGACTTGAAAAGTTAGTTGAACGATTAAATTAATTCTGCTGGATGATACTGTGTGCCTATGTCTAGTTTTGTGCTATCTGCGTGGGTTGAAAGCCTAAAACAAGCCGGTCAAAGATGTTGAACGGAAATACAGACAATATAATTAAAATAAAATAAATTAAATATGGTGTAAAAAATGTTTGATCTTTTATTGGGTAAATTAAATTTTTAAAGCTGTGCTGTGGAGCCATTGAGCCATTTATGATTTTACCTGGTGTGCTTTTGACTTAATTTTTTTTATATGTACAATACTGTAAGTGCTTGTATTTGAAGCATAAGCCTGGCATTTTATCACTGTACTTATCTACTGGCTTCCAGAAGTTAAGCACAGAGTGTAAAATCAACAAAAATGGAAAAATAAAGCTTTGGTTAACTCAAAATTGTACCAAGAAGGTAGCAAATGTGTTTATGCATTAAAAAAACAAGAATCAAGAATTATGTACAAAGATGAAAAAATATTTACTTTTCGTAAGTTATATGATGACGTCACTTTTGGGTCATTAACTAAATGATGCTTAAAGCCACACAAGTCAAACAAAGCTTGCATTAATATAGTATGTGACCACTTCGGATCTTCACACAAACTTTACAACGATTTTCAATACTTTCAATGAGGTAATCAACCATCGCAGATACGAGCAATGGTCATTCCTCCAATAGGGTAGTTTACAACTCTCTGAGACTGGCTGGAGAAGGTAAACGGGCAGAGACAGCACGCTCGAGAGCATCTCAAAGGTTTTCAATGGTATTAAGGTTGGGGAGAATACGCCGGCCACTCCATACGAGAAACGCCCTTACTTTCCAAGTATTCGTTAACGATGTTAGCTCGATGAGAACGGACATTATCGTCCATAAGGAAATCAGGACCAACTGCCGCAATGTAGAGTATCGCAATGGGTCTAGGACTTCATCCCGATACCTCGCAGCAGTCACAGAACCGCCTTTAAAGATGTGCAGATCTGTGCGATATCCCATGATATTCCAGCCCACACCATGATGATGCCACAACCGAATGCGTGATGTTCGATAACGCTCTTGGCCAGATTGCGTGCGCCTAGTTCTCTCCAGACCCTTACACGCTTATCATCTGATTCCAGGGCAAATCTGAACACGTCCTTGAACACGGCGTTGCACCAATCTGAGACAGACCAATTGACATGTTGACGACACCACCTTAATCTTAACCCTCTAGCTTCGACGGTTAGTGGGACACAAAAACGTGGTACTCAGGCGTAGAGTCCCTTCACGTGGACTCTTCGGCACACAGTACAGGCAGATATTGTTTTACCAAGTACCGCTGCAATCATGGATGTAACGGTTGTGAAGGTCGCTCGTCGATTCCACATGGCTACTATAGCAGTATACCGATCATCAGAGGGGGGTGATAACCTTTGGACGACCGGGAACAGGTCTCCGGGCAACTGTTTGACTTGTTTGGAATTGTTTCCATAATCGAGAAATTACCGAATGATCAACGCCAAAGAAAATAACGACATCTTTGATTGACTGTCCTGCTTCAATGCTTCCGACAGCATGCCAGCGCTCATTATCTGTCATTCGTCTTCTTTCAGCCATAGAAACACGAATATCATCAAAAATAATCCTACAAAAGTCATAAACTCTTCATATCAGCATTTATATGCACCTCCTCAAATCTTTCAGGATGCTGGCGTCTTCAACGATTGGCTAATTAGCATATATCCGGACAGTCAATCGTGATCGGCTGTAACATATGATATTTGCACACTACCATCTACATCCGTAGTGATTTTCAGCCAGTCCAATTCATATACGCTTTCGAAAAATGGAAATTTGCATTGCGTGCTTAACTTTTTGAAGTCAGTATACAAATAAAGAGAAAATTACGCCAAATTATTAAACCCATTAAGTTTTACATATCTTAAATAAATGCATAGTTCAAATTATGTGTTAATTGGTAGGGGATAGATTAATGATGTCGATAACTTGGTTTATTCATTTAGTTTATCTGTGTTATTATAGATTAATTTGATGTTATTAACAAACTTAGTGTAGTTAAAACTATCGATTTTCCCACAAGTTATTACTTTCCAGGGTTTCTTGATTATCAATTTCCACCATAAAAAATTGTCTTGAAAATCTTCAAATTTTTGTAATTCCAGTACAAATAATAATAATAATAATTTTTAAAGTTTAAAAACAGTTATAATATTGCATATAATGTGTCTATACCTTAAATGTTATAGTAGTGGGTACATTATTTCTTGAGTTACAGTCTTTACTCACGAACAGTTATGCACACGCATATAAACACACACAAGCACACACAAACAGGTGCGCATACAGACACGCAGATACATACAAACATGCGCAAACACACATACACATGAACACACACACACAAACAAAAGCACATACATATACAAACGCCTACATACACACATATGAACACATGCACACACATAAACACATAAATATATAACATACACAAATAAACACACATACTCATACAAACCTGCATACATACACATACATATGAGCACGCACGCATACAATCACACAATCATAAAAACAAAAACATACACACTCACATATGAAGACTTATACACATACTCACATAAACACACGCACGCACACAAACACACATATGTATACATACAAATGCATACACGTGCATACATATACATACACAAACAAACAAATACACATACATAAACATACAGATACACTCATGTTTATGAAAATTGCATTGCCACGAAATAATGGTTAGATTGATATTTAAACCACATATTATTAATGGTGATATAAATAAATGGTTAGCGTTTCAGACCAATATAGCCACATATCTGGCCTGGCACAAAATCAGTATTTTGTGAAGCCGCCCCATAGTGGCAAAAATTGTTTCTAAACGTAGCGACATCGAATTAAAGAGCATTTGAATGTGTTCCTGGGACATTATCTGCCAGGCTTCTTCGATCCCCTTAAACAGTTCATTGGTGGTGTCTGCTGGAAAACAATAATGGCCCAGTCGCCGAGTGACCGTATCCCATATATGTTCAATCGGTGACATGTCTGCGAACGGGCAGCTCAAGTCATCATATTGCGTGGTCCACTTCTGGATTTTCGACTCGTCCGGTTTTCTTCAGTCCAGTGTTTCCATACTCGCAACTTTATGCCCCGTACGTGCAGCAATATCCCGGTTCAAAAATATTCCTACCCGCAGGCCGATTATGCGTTCCCTTTCGAACCCTGTAGTTTGCTAATAAGGCGCCCTTTGGCGTTGACGAAAAATTGTGACTTTAATAGAACGGTTTTCACTCGTGGACACCGATAACCATACTTGTCTGGCCCTTCCACAGTCCTCTATTTATACGTCTCGTGCGAAGTAGGATTAAGAGGGCGCTCCGGCGCAAAGGCAGGAGAATTCACTCCTCATTTCTAATAAATCGCATGTTCTACCCTGCTTTGCATGTATCTTACGTTTCATTCTAATCTGAAAATTCCTTCATGGTGTTGCAATTTTCATAAACATGAGTGTACATACACATGCATACGGATATACACGCATACAAACGCACACGTATTCAAACACACACACTGGCACACACAAATATAGGCACATACACGCAAACACACACACAAGCATAGGCACATACAAGCAAACACACACGCAAACAAACACACACGCAAACAAACACACACGCAAACAAACACAGACGCAAATAAACTAGCACACAAACAAACTCACCAACAAAGACAAATTCACACACACACTCCCATTCATACCCATACGAGCGCACACATACACGCATATGGACTTATTTACAGAAGTATGGTCTCAGGAGGTTTCAAAACGTGATAATCTTTCAAAACCTCGGAGCAAAAAATTCACGAGAAAAAAAGAAAATTGTAACACGTCCATGTTGTCTCAAATATTTTTATTTTTCGCATAAGAAATTCACTATAGAAAGATATGTGTTTACTTATAATATACGTGTTTACTTAGTCCAAACACTCTATTTTTAATGCAATGCGCATATTCACTTATTTTGGAAATACTCTGTTTGAAATGCAAAGATATTTCCATATACCCGCGAGCTTAGTAAAAATTTGCAAAAGTGAAAGCACAGTTTTTAGGCAATCGAGTACTGTTTCGTTGGTATAAACCTGTAAATCAACAAAAATTGCCCTGCCTGCGGAAATTCTATATTTATATTTCTTTGTAATATGAAATTTTTTTGCTAGAAAAGTCTATTGGAAATCTTTTGCGATGAAATTCGTTAAAAATTTAGGAAAATAAATATATGATCTCTCTTGTTGGATGAAAAAATCTTGGGGTAGTTACTAAGTGGTTCAGTTAATAATTATTTTTCTTTTGAGTTCCAGAGATAATATATTTTTGTAGTACCCTATTTATAATTCTATAAATTTTAGGAATTTATTTAATCAGTTTCATCATTTATTGCCTATTAAAGATTTGAATGTTACTAAGATTTTTAAATACAACAAGCCTGTTGAAAGAACAATTTTTAATTACAATGAAATTTCACAATCTCTGTCAATCGATAAAGATTCCTCAACAAATGTAGATAGTGAATGTATTTATAGCGTTGGCAATTATACTAATTTTATAAATCCACACTTTGGGCATATAGTTACTGGAGATTTAGCCATTGTTAAAGACAACTCTTTAAGAACCATTATGCCATTTGGTACAAAATTCAGGTTACCTTCTTGTAATAACTCTAATAAAGTCTTAAAGTCAATAAATCATGACCTAGAGAAATATATTTGTGGATTAGCTTCTACATCTGCTCAGTCTTTAGAGGCATTTAATATGGAAATTTACTATAATAAAATCTATTAAAAATAACATATGTAGTATTAATTTGTCTAGATCTATATATAATATGGATAATATAAAACACTCTATTAATGATTTACATACATCTTGAGTTATTACTTATGTTGATAAAGACTATAATATTTATGGTATTATCTGTAAAAAATGTTATATACAATATCTAATTAAACTTGATTCATACTCCATTACTAGTATCAAATTGAATATTATCAATACGCATAGTGATTAAGATATTTATTATAAATTTTTGAAATTTCCATATATTGTGCTTATTCCTAAATTTCTTAAAATTCCGATTAAATTTAGAACTGTAACTAGTGGTCTTAAATCTTACTCTACCACTGCGAGTAAATTGTTACAAAATTATTTAAAAGTATGAAATAATAATTTACGTTTTTCTAGTAATAACTACCTTATTCTAAATTAGAGAATTAAAAGTAAAGAGAATTAAAAACATAAATTAACATCATTAGGTAAAATAATAGTATTTCAAACTTTTGATTTTAAAGATCTATTTAATAATAATAAGATCTCTGATCTTTATGATGTAATTTTAGCATTATATATGCTTATATTACTAATCAATCTAATGTAACTAAATTTACCAATTTTCCTAAACTTCTCCATTTTGTTATTTTCAAAAATTAATATATTTCAAGGTAATAAGATATACTTACAAGTCTCAGGGGTTCCACAAGGTGGCTGTAGTAGCAGTATGTTGGCTAATTTATACCTATATCATTATTAAAATTCCTTTACTTCAGCAGATTATAAAATTTAGTGGTTACAGTATATATATATATATATATATATATAAATATATATATATATATATATATATATATATATATATATATATATTTATTTATATATATATATATATATTTATATATATATATATATATATATATATATATATATATATATATTTATATATATATATATATATATATATATTTATATATATATATATATATATATTTATATATATATATATATATATATATATATATATATATTTATATATATATATATATATATATATATATATATATATATATATATATATATATATATATATATATATATATATTTATATATATATATATATATATATTTATATATATATATATATATATATATATCATATAAAAGCCAGTAAACTAATTCAAATAGAATTCCTATGCATATCCACAAAAATCAAAGGCACTACTCAGGAAAAGGCGCCAAGCCGCTCTATACTCCGAAGCAGAATGTAATCCAAGAAAAAGAAGAATTAAAGGAACTTGGGATAACCAAATGCTTTGCATTTAATGGTTGGGGAGGATTGCGACTCCCCCTCCCGTTTAAAGCTGCTTTTCCAGCCTAGGCAAACGCTCACGGTACCAATACAAAGCAAAGGTTGGTCCCCATTGCGTGCTAATACGAAGGCACCCGAATACGGAAGAACAAGACCAACCAAACAGAAGGAAACTGGACCAAAAGTGAATCCTGCCCAACTCGCTATCTTATATATGTTCATCTTACGCATGCGTGCAATCTTAGCAGGTACGCATAAACTTTATTTACTTGCAGATTGAAGAAGTAAACTGTCAAAATCTACCTGATCCTTGAAAATCGATCTATAACAATCCTTTATGAAATATAAAGGATAATGTTTATATAAAGCCTCTTTTATGATTTTTATATTGCTATTATTGCAATCTTTTTTAAACGTGTTGTAAATTTGATTTCTCTTGAAGTGTCCGAGTATGATATTTCTGAAAATATTTTTGGTAAGATTTGTTTTCCAATCGATGAGATGATTGATCTTAATTTTATATAATTCTCTTTTGTCATATAACGTTGTATAATGACCATATAATCCATGTTTTTTTATTGAGATGTCCAGAAAATTTACCGCTTCATTTTCTTCTTTACAATTTTCTATTAATTCCAATTCCGGTGGGTAAAAAGTGAAATCGAAATTGGTGGTGGCTTCATAACACCCCAATAGCACATCGTCAACAAACCGAAAATATGGTATCTCAGACAAAATATGGGTTCCTTTTTCATATGTTGTGAGGTAAATATCAGCCAAGATTGATGAGCAGGCTCCTCCCATTGGAATTCCCTTTATTTGTCGGTAATAATTTTTTCCGTTATATAGAATATTTTCTTTTAATACTAGTTCAATAAGGTCAAGGTATCTTCGATAAGTAATAAAATCCTTCAAATTAAATTCTTCATATAATTTTTTCAAGATTGAGTATAAATTAGATAAATCAATGTTGTTAAATAGGTCGCGGAAATCAAAACTTTTAAAACATATATCTTTATTACAATGTTTTAATCGATCGATAATTTCTATTCCATTTTTGATCATGACATGATTCTGTTTTTTGATATTTTCCATCACAAACTTGAGGATGTTCAATAGTCGTTTATTAGCTATTGTAAGATATGATCCACAGCCTACGGTAACTGTACGGAATTTTACAGGCTCTTTATGCATCTTTGGAATGAGGATTAAATATGGAAATTTAACATTTTTTATTTCATTACCGATTCGTTTGTACATAGCTTTAATCCTTTTGGATAGAACATTTCCATTATTGTGTAATTGGGTGTACATAGTACCGTCTAGATAGCAGTGGAGAAGTGTATCTATGTAAAACTTTTTGCATGTAAATGCAAAATGTGATACCATCTTGTCTGTATAAGTTATAACAAAATTTTCTTTTACAGTTTGTATAGCTGCTTGTATTGAAAGATTCCTAATTCTGGTATCTTGTCTGATGTAATGAAACTGAATTTCTTTTAAAAAATTATATTTCC
>OX578139.1:141528902-141588902 GCA_951213105.1 Amaurobius ferox
AGTATTAAAACTTTCTTACCTGTTCAGGACCTTAAGGTAAAAATGACTTACCGCTTTGTACGCACAAACGGTAGAAGATTCTTCAACTACAACAATATATGTAAAAAAATGGATACTAAAACAACAGAATGCAAATGCCATGATAGCAAACTTAAAGATCCTTATCACAATCACATCATTACAGGTGATCTGAATATTATCTCAGATAACACTCTAAAAAATATTTTCAAACTCGGAACTAAATACAGATCACAAGAATATAACCAAGTAGTCGAAAATTTCAATCAAGATCTAGAAGAATTCATCTATAAAATAGCAGTAAAACACAGTTTACCTATCCAAGCCTTTCAAGAATGGAAATATAATTTTTTAAAAGAAATTCAGTTTCATTACATCAGACAAGATACCAGAATTAGGAATCTTTCAATACCTGCAGCTATACAAACTGTAAAAGAAAATTTTTGTTATAACTTATACAGACAAGATGGTATCACATTTTGCATTTACATGCAAAAAGTTTTACATAGATACACTTCTCCACTGCTATCTAGACGGTACTATGTACACCCAATTACACAATAATGGAAATGTTCTATCCAAAAGGATTAAAGCTATGTACAAACGAATCGGTAATGAAATAAAAAATGTTAAATTTCCATATTTAATCCTCATTCCAAAGATGCATAAAGAGCCTGTAAAATTCCGTACAGTTACCGTAGGCTGTGGATCATATCTTACAATAGCTAATAAACGACTATTGAACATCCTCAAGTTTGTGATGGAAAATATCAAAAAACAGAATCATGTCATGATCAAAAATGGAATAGAAATTATCGATCGATTAAAACATTGTAATAAAGATATATGTTTTAAAAGCTTTGATTTCCGCGACCTATTTAACAACATTGATTTATCTAATTTATACTCAATCTTGAAAAAATTATATGAAGAATTTAATTTGAAGGATTTTATTACTTATCGAAGATACCTTGACCTTATTGAACTAGTATTAAAAGAAAATATTCTATATAACGGAAAAAATTATTACCGACAAATAAAGGGAATTCCAATGGGAGGAGCCTGCTCATCAATCTTGGCTGATATTTACCTCACAACATATGAAAAAGGAACCCATATTTTGTCTGAGATAACATATTTCCGGTTTGTTGACGATGTGCTATTGGGGTGTTATGAAGCCACCACCAATTTCGATTTCACTTTTTACCCACCGGAATTGGAATTAATAGAAAATTGTAAAGAAGAAAATGAAGCGGTAAATTTTCTGGACATCTCAATAAAAAAACATGGATTATATGGTCATTATACAACGTTATATGACAAAAGAGAATTATATAAAATTAAGATCAATCATCTCATCGATTGGAAAACAAATCTTACCAAAAATATTTTCAGAAATATCATACTCGGACACTTCAAGAGAAATCAAATTTACAACACGTTTAAAAAAAGATTGCAATAATAGCAATATAAAAATCATAAAAGAGGCTTTATATAAACATTATCCTTTATATTTCATAAAGGATTGTTATAGATCGATTTTCAAGGATCAGGTAGATTTTGACAGTTTACTTCTTCAATCTGCAAGTAAATAAAGTTTATGCGTACCTGCTAAGATTGCACGCATGCGTAAGATGAACATATATAAGATAGCGAGTTGGGCAGGATTCACTTTTGGTCCAGTTTCCTTCTCTTTGGTTGGTCTTGTTCTTCCGTATTCGGGTGCCTTCGTATTAGCACGCAATGGGGACCAACCTTTGCTTTGTATTGGTACCGTGAGCGTTTGCCTAGGCTGGAAAAGCAGCTTTAAACGGGAGGGGGAGTCGCAATCCTCCCCAACCATTAAATGCAAAGCATTTGGTTATCCCAAGTTCCTTTAATTCTTCTTTATCTTGGATTATATATATATATATATATATATATATATATATATATTTATATATATATATATATATATATATATATATATATATATATATATATATATATATTTATATATATATATATATATATATATATATATATATATATATTTATATATATATATATATATATATATATATATATATATATTTATATATATATATATATATATATATATATATATATTTATATATATATATATATATATATAAATTAAGACAAAAAAATCGACGCACCAAGAAAAAATTCTAAAATATCTACACAAAGTGAACTCGTCAATATGGCGTTGATCCACCTCTGGCCTTGATACAAGCTGTTACCTGGCGTGGCATTGATGTAAAAAGTTACCGGATGATGTCCTGAGGGATGTCGTTCCAATTGAACTCCAATTGACGAGCTAATTCCTCTACATCTGGGAGGGTCACAGGCGGCGTACCATCTCAGCACAAATGTACTGAATAGGCGAAAGATCTGGGGATCTGGCAGGCCAAGGAAGTGTCGAAAACCCAGACCACAGAACCAACACTAAGGCTTATGGTAGTTATCTGTGTGTCCGGGAAAAATCCAAGGAAGTGTGTCGTAAGCACACAGATAATCAACAGAGAGGTGTGTCGTAAGTGGCTTGGCATTATCTTGCTGAAAAGTTAGCCTGGTGTGTCGCGAAAGGAATATCAGTACAACTGATTGTAGTATGTCGTACCGTTGCACAGTGATTGTGCCACGGAAGACTATGAAAAGTGTCCGGCTGTCAAATGAAATGTCACTCCAGACCAGAGTAGAATGCTGACGATATCCGGTCTGTCTCCAGACTCGTCTGCGCTGGTCGTCGGGAGACTCAGTTCGAAGCGGGACTCATCACTAAAAACAATTCGTTCCCAATCCAGGTAGATCAGGCCCGGCCCCATTGCAATCTCTGTTGACGATGCATACTGGTCAGCGGTCGACGGCGTAATGGGCGCCTCGAGTACAGATTCCGTTCCCATGGCCCTCTATTAATGGTCCAGGTGATCACTTCTGGTTTTTTACACGTTGGATGGCTGATAACGACGAATCTTATGCTGTCACAGCTGTTCTGACAATTGCTCTATCTTCCCTTTCTGTCGTCGCTCTAGGTCGTCCGCGGCCCGCTTGCCGTTGAAAGCTGCGATTCCGAATCTCCTGCCATAGACATCACATCCGCATGGCAGTGATGGACGATACAACTTTATATAGACAGTTGGAAGAACATTGGAGTATTGCTACAGGCGTGCCGTTGTCTGCTCCAACAATTCATCCACGTCTGCTGCACCGTGTACTACGTGCAAGAATTCCATTGTACAGGATTCCTCTGACACGCATTTATCGACTGCCGCTGCCACAATGGACTCATCAACATAGACACTGACGTGCCGATTGGCAATAAGTCGTCTTTTCCGATGAATCCCGTTTTAATTTGGGGTACAGTGATGGCCGTAACAACGTAAGAAGCTATAGCGTTTACCTCCACCTACCGGAGAGCGTTATCCAATATCATGCTGGACGAACGCCACGCGGGATGGTCTGGGGCACTATTGGGTACCTTAGACGATCTCAGCTGCTAAGATTTGTGGGTAATCTCAACAACAACCGGTACAGAGAAGTTCTGGAGCGCGAAGTCGTATCCTTACTTCAACGGTGGATCCTTCGGTGGATTACCTTCGAGTGGTTATGCCAATCTGACATTAGAGGATAGCAGATGGTGGTCAGACAGAGTGGTTATGCCAATATGACATTAGAGGATGGAGCCAATTAGACAGAGTGGTTATGCCAATCTGACATTAAAGGATAGCAGAGGGTGGTCAGACAGAGTGGTTATGCCAATATGACATTAGAGGATGGAGCCAATTAGACAGAGTGGTTATGCCAATCTGACTTTAGAGGATAGCAGATGGTGGTCAGACAGAGTGGTTATGCCAATATGACATTAGAGGATGGAGCCAATGGTGCCAATCAGACAGAGTGGTTATGCCAATCTGACATTAGAGGATGAAGCAATTGGTGCCAATCAGACAGAGTGGTTATGCCAATCTGACATTAGAGGATAGCAGATGGTGGTCAGACAGAGTGGTTATGCCAATATGACATTAGAGGATGGAGCCAATTAGACAGAGTGGTTATGCCAATCTGACATTAGAGGATAGCAGATGGTGGTCAAACAGAGTGGTTATGCCAATCTGACATTAGAGGATGGAGCAATTGGTGCCAATCAGACAGAGTGATTATGCCAATCTGACATTAGAGGATAGCAGATGGTGGTCAGGCAGAGTGGTTATGCCAATATGACATTAGAGGATGGAGCCAATTAGACATATTGGTTACGCCAATCTGACATTAGAGGATAGCAGATGGTGGTCAGACAGAGTGGTTATGCCAATATGACATTAGAGGATGGAGCCAATGGGGCCAATCAGACAGAGTGGTTATAACAATCTGACATTAGAGGATGTACTGATGGTGGAGATGGTGGAGTCCACTTGATGAAACAGATCTTGCAATTTCGTCTCAAAGCAGCTCAAAGATAGAGCGTCGGCTGGCCAGTGTAGTTCGATTTACGGTTGGATCTGCAAAGTTTATATACAAAGTGGTCATTTGATAATACTTGATTTCTTTACTTCTTATAAGGCACATTATCAATTATCTATTCTATATATTTACTATACATTTGTTGACGATGTTATGAGGTGTGTATTTAACTATTGTCCTTAATAATTTCCATTCATCCGATTTACAAATGTTGTTGTTTCGTTAAAATATATTAAAAATCCAGTAATATCATTAAGAAATACTCTAATATATCCTGTACTATCACATAAGAATCCACTAATATATTAAAAATATACTAGATATAAAAAAGTAATACTTCTGAGAAATTTTCAACATTGCAGATTTAAAAATAAAAACTGTAAACTATATTTTCGTGATTGGTGAAGTTAAAACAGTTTTTATGACCCCACAAACCATTTAAACTGTGTTTGTCAGAACTTGTTTTATTTCTAAACTAACACACGCATTAATAAAAATGAGTTATTTGCAATGTATAGCAGATATTTTTATTTGCTAATAAAAATACATTTTTTCGCGTTCCAAATATTGGACAGATTTATAGTTTTCAAAAAGTTATTTGATCGATTTCATATATGGGTACTTTAAGTCCAGTGTTATCTACTGTTATAGTGCAGTTTTTAAATTTTCTTTCATAAAACATTTTTATTCCAGTTCGATTAATTGTGTTTTCAGACTCGAACATTTTGAATATTAAAATGATATTTTATGAATATTAAAATGAAATTTTATGAATATTAAAATTATTCTGAATATCTGAAAAAACATTATTAGAAGTTCGGTACGAAATTTGAGTGCTAAAAATATTCATTGCTGTGTTAATATGCGGAGATTTGGTGGAAACGCGAGGCGTTTTCGAAAATTTCAGAAAGACTTTGAAATCGATTTCAGAAATGCGAAGCACGGTTATGACAAGAGTGATTCTACAGTTATGTGCCGTATGCAAATGGAAATCAATTCTGTCCCGAAGCCGGAGCTCATTGTTTACTTTCAATTTGCATAAATAGTTAAAATATACGGAACGCATGTACAGGGGAATAAGAAGTTTGGAATAAACAAGAAATTGAAATATATATATATATATATATATATATATATATATATATATATATATATATATATATATATATATATATATATATATATATATATATATATATATATATATACATATATATATATAAATATATATATATATATATATATACATATATATATATAAATATATATATGTATATATATATATATACATATATATATATAAATATATATATATATATATATATATATATATATATATATAAATATATATATATATATATATATATATATATATATATATATATATATATATATATATATATATATATATATATATATATATATATATAAATATATATATATATATAAATATACATATATATATATATATATATATATATATATATATATATATATATAAATATACATATATATATATATATATATATATATATATATATATATATAAATATACATATATATATATATATATATATATATATATATATATATATAAATATACATATATATATATATATATATATATATATATATATATATATATATATATATATATATATATACAGGTGAACCTCGATATGTCGAACCTCGGTATCTCGAAATATTTTCATCTCCCTTCACGCACGGTATAGAACTAATGTAAAAAATCTGATGTGGACAACACATGACTTTCCTTATATAATGTAATGAATTTACTACTTTTACAGTAAAAAAATAGGTTTTTCTTATAGTAGATACTAATATTCTTTCCAAGATATTGAATTTTCGACAATTGGTCGTCAATTTCATTGATTTAGCGCCATTTTTATCCATTTGGCGAGATTTTCGTTAATTTGGAAACATTTCAAAAAGTCGCCAAGCTGGCGCCATTCCGCCAAATTCGTCGCCAAATCTCGCCAAGCGTTATGGACAAAGACATAAGTTATTCTTACAGCAGATAAATGACTTTTGGGGTTCAAATACAAAAGTATTGCTCAAAGTATTATTTTTTCATGAATGGAACGAGCTAAATCCACGAGAATGATGTCACCCAATTTATCGCATGGTATTACATATGAAAAGTGAACATGTTTCTCAACAGGAGGCATTGTTTTTTTATTTTGCATGACTTATTGAGAATTTTTTTTAAAAATGTGCAATATCTCAAGAACGGTTCATGTTAGCGTTCTAAAGTTATGTCAATCGTTTTCTAAGGGAAAATTACATAAGAAAAGTCTATTTGCGTAACTTTATAAGTGGTTTTGATTTTTTGACGATTTTTTCAAAATTTCATTCGAAAATTTAGGGGGGTTCTGAACATTCGATTGTGTATAAAAACAATAGGCTTCCAGTGTTTATGGATTGTGATTTTTGTACCAAATTTGGTTTAAATCGGTCCATTTGTTCGTCAGTTATCGTCTCCACAGACTCACTGACACACACACACACACACACACACACATACTTTCACACACACACACACACACACACACACACACACACACACACACACACACACACACACACACATACACACACACAGACATCACTTCAAAAATGTTTGATTCGTGATCAGGGATGCTTGAAACGTGCTCTCCCTTCGAAAACTCGAATTCGAATTTTCGACCCCGTCACAATACTTTCCTTATACATTATGTATATAAGGAAAGTAAAAAATAGCATGTGGGCAACACATGACTTTCTTTTATAATGGAATGAATTTACTACATTTACAGTTTAAAAAATCTGATGTGGGCAACACATGACTTTCCTTATATAATGTAATTAATTTACTACCTTTACAGTAAAAAAAAGTAGGTTTTTCTTATAGTAGATACTAATATTATTTCCAAGATATTAAATTTTCGACAATTAGTCGTCATTTTTATCCATTTGGCGAGATTTTCGTTAATTTGGCAACATTTCAAAAAGTCGCCAAGTTGGCGACATTCCGCCAAATTCGTCGCCAAAATCTCGCCAAGCATTATGCACTAAGAAATAAGTTATTCTTACAGCAGATAAATGACTATTGGCGTTCAAACATAAAAGTATTACTAAAAGTATATTTTTTCATGAACGGAATGAGCTAGATCCACGAGAATGATGTAACCCAATTTATCGCATGGTATTACATATGAAAAGTGAACATGTTTCTCAATAGGAAGTTTTTTTTATAAGACTTGTTGATAATTTTTTTTAAAAAATGAACAATATCTCGAGAACGGTTCATGTTAGCGTTCTAAAATTTATGTCAATCGTTTTCTAATGAAAAATTACATAAGAAATGTCTATTTGCGTAACTTTATTAGTGGTTTTGATTTTTTGACGATTTTTTCAAAATTTCATTCGAAAATTTAGGGGGGTTCTTAACATTCGATTGCATATAAAAGCAATAGGCTTCCAGTGTTTACGGATTGTGATTTTTGTACCAAATTTGGTTCGAATCGGTCCATTCGTTCGTCAGTTATCGTCTCCACAGACTCACTGACACACACACACACACACACATACTTTCACACACACACACACACACACACACACACACATACACACACACAGACATCACTTCAAAAATGTTTGATTCGTGATCAGGGATGCTTGAAACGTGATCTCCCGTCGAAAACCCGAATTCGAATTTTCGAACCCGTCACAATACTTTCCTTATACATTATGTATATAAGGAAAGTAAAAATGTTACTCTTATAGTAGATACTTATATTCTTTCCAAGATATAGAATTTTCTTCAATTAGTCGTCATTTTCATTGATTTAGCGTCATTTTTACCAAATTGGCGAGATATTTGTTAATATGGCAACAATTAAAAATGTCGCCAAGTTGGCGACATTCTGCCAAATTCGTCGCCAAAATCTCGCCACGAGTTATGGATGGAGAAGTATGTTACTCTTACAGAAGATAAATAACTATTGGCGTTCAAATACGAGCTAGATCCACGAGAATGATGTTACCAAATTTATTGCATGGTTTTACATATGAAAAGTGAACGTGTTTCTCAATAGGAAATATTTTATTTATTTTATATAATTTTTTGATAATGTTTTAGAAAAATGGGCAATATCTCGAGAATGGTTCATGTTAGCGCTCTAAAATTAATGGCAATCTTTTTCTAATGAAAAATAACATAAAAAATGTCTATATGCGTAATTTTATTGGAGGTTTTGTTTTTTTGACGATTATTTCAAAATTTCACTTGAAAATTTAGGAGTGTTCTGAACATTCTATTGCGTACAAAAACAATAGGCTTCCAGTGTTTATGGATTGTGATTTTTGTACCAAATTTCGCTCGAATCGATTCATTCGTTCGTCAGTTATCGGCTCCACAGTCTCACTGACACACACACACACAGACACATACACACACTTTCACACAGACACACACACACAGACATCACTTCAAAAATGTTTGATTCGTGACCAGGGATGCTTGAAACGTGCTCTACCGTCGAATACTCGAATTCGAATTTTCGACATTCTCACAATACTTTCCTTATACATTATGTATATAAGGAATGTAACAAACTCTTTAACTCAAAATTTTTCTCGAACTCTTTATCTCGAATTTTTGCATCTTACCATTTGGATCATCATACTATTTACATCTCTTCATTTGGTAAAATACGATCCAAAAAATGTGTTTAATGCAGATGAAACAGGACTAGTTACTTTCCTTATATACATAACGTATAAGGAAAGTATTGTGACGGGATCGAAAATTCGAATTCGAGTTTTCGACGGGAGAGCACGTTTGAAGCATGCCTGATCACGAATCAAACATTTTTGAAGTGATGTCTGTGTGTGTATTTGTGTGTGTGTGTGTGAAAGTATGTGTGTGTGTGTGTGAAAGTATGTGTGTGTGTGTGTGTGTGTGTCTCAGTGAGTCTGTGGAGACAATAACTGACGAACGAAAGGACCGATTCGAACCAAATTTGGTACAAAAATCACAATCCGTAAACACTGGATGCCTATTATTTTTATACGCAATCGAATGTTCAGAACCCCCCTAAATTTTCAAAAGAAATTTTGAAAAAATTGTCAAAAAATCAAATCCACTAATAAAGTTACGCAAATAGACATTTTCTATATAATTTTTCATTAGAAAACGATTGGCATAAATTTTAGAACGCTAACATGAACCGTTCTCGAGATATTGCACATTTTTCAAAAAAATTATCAAAAAGTCATATAAAATAAAAAAAAAATTTCCTTTTGAGAAACATGTTCACTTTTCATATGTAATACAACACGATAAATTGGGTGACATCATTCTCGTGGATCTAGCTCGTTCCATTCATGAAAAAAGATACTTTGAGTAATACTTTTATATTTGAATTCCAATAGCCATTTTTCTGCTGTAAGAAGAACTTATTTCTCCGGCCATAACGCTTGGCGAGATTTTGGCGACGAATTTGGCGGAATGTCGCCAACTTGGCGACTTTTTGAAATGTTGCCAAATTAACGAAAATCTCGCCAAATGACGCTAAATCAATGAAAATGGCGACTAATTGTCGAAAATTCAATATTTTAGAAAGAATATTAGTATCCACTATAAGAAAAACCTATTTTTGTTACTGTAAAAGTAGTAAATTCATTACATTATATAAGGAAAGTCATGTGTTGGCCACATCAGATTTATTTTAAGTGTATGCCTGATAAAACTATGGCCATTAAAGGTGAAGCATGTCATGACGGGAAAAGGAGTAAAGAAAAATTAACTGTGCTATTTTGCACTAATATGAATGGTTCAGAAAGGCTCAGACCTCTTATGATAGGTAAATCTGTTAAACCCCGACGGTTTTCAGGAATGAAATCTTTTCCAATGACTTACTTTGCGAACAATAAAACTTGGATGACTGCCGAAATTTTTACTAATTGGTTGAAGGAACTAGACAGAAAAATGCCCCGTGAAAATCGAGATATTGTTCTCTTCTTGGACAACTGTGCAGCGCATAATAGCGTGTCGAAATTAAAATCAGTGAAAGTTCATTTCATGCCCCAAAACAGAATGAATGGTGTATAGTTAATGGTGTATAGTTATTTTACTGCAGTTGGATTTGACGTGTATACTTAAGGACATTTCATTCCAAAGTTATTGGGTGCGTCAGAACTTTCATAAATACCGTGTATATGATTCAATATTATTTTTCAGCAATTCTTCTATTTGTTACAATCTATCCCCTAGTAATGGGTATACTCTCCGGAAACAAGAATGAGTCCAAAATTCTGGATAACTAGCATTTTTTTTATTAAAAGCACGAATAAGCGTAAACAGGAACAATATACAGCGAATAAATCTGTAACTATCTTACGAAATCACTAAACGACCGTCAGGTACAAAAAAACAGCATATAAATGCTCAGCTAAATCACAAAATAACTGATACTCTTATATATAATAACTTATACTCGAAACAATGACTATCTCACAATTCAATTTATCTCCTATCACGTCGATTGGTCTCCATCTGAGCATCTAAGCGATGCCTCCTTATATATACTATCCGTAGAATCTCATAGGGTCTCATATCTCCAACGATTATAGTTATTTCTAAAAACAGTTCTAGTACATTTGAAAAGTCGACAAATTGGCAATAAATCATCTTACATTCAAACAATAGGAATTGTTGCCTGTAAAAGAAGTTTTCTCGTTGCGTAGAGCAAAGGCCTTGAATGGAAACAAAGATCCGTTATGTATTATTTGAATGGAGGTGAAATTATTTAAATAGGGGTGAAGTTATTTGAATAGGGGCGAAGTATAGGGTTGAGGGCACAGTAGTATAACAACGGAGTACAGGCACAGTAGTATAACAGTGAGGGCACAGTAGTATAACACAGTAGTATAACACACGGAGTATAACAACATATTCGTAATATGTTGTTATACTCCGTGGATGAGCCGTGTTTGGCCTTTTGGGATTGTGACACGCTTTAAAGCAATATTTTGTTTAAATTACGAACTTATTACAGAATTTATTACATAACACCAACATTTACCGATTCCGAATTATCATTTTATATTATATCGGGAATTAACACTTCTAAGAGTAATGGTATATTTTATTTATTTTCCCTGGTACTTTTGTGGAATGGTGGTGAATAATTGAAATCATGTTTCATGTTTAAACATACAAATCCCTATCATTTTAAGTTGCATCGGCGCTGTCATGATATGAAAAGTCAAGTTTACGAAAAGTTATATTCAATTCTTATTAAGTTATATATACTATTTATAAAGTTCTATTTAATCCTTTAAAAGTTCTATTTAATTAATAAAAGTTATATTTATCAATTAAACTACATTATGCATTTGGTAAAGTGTTTCGAGAATTTGGATTCTTTTACTTGAGGCCAAAAATAATATTTCGGCCAAAAATAAAATAAATTTGGATGACATAAGTTATTATTGTATAGGCAGCCAGCCAAGGCGCCACTTATTAATTTTATACACGTTTTCATTAACTGCAATTTAATAATTGTAATTTAATATTTAAATTTTAATCATATTATAATCTCATTTCGATTTTATTTGGACATTGTTTTCTAAACGGTATTGGTAGATTTAGTGATTCAGTGCATAATATATGAAATAGCTAATATAAATTTCTGGTACGTATTGACATTTTAATAATGAACTTCACATTTTTTATTAAACACTTTAGAACTTTATTTGACTGAAATATTTGTTTGTACAATTTTGTTTTTCCAATAAACACTCATGCGTTTAATCAAATTTGCATATATCCTTCAAAAAAGCTAACATTTAATGGCATTTGGCACCATTATATTTCTGTACATAATTTGTATTCTGACTGTAGTTAAATATTATTATTGAAATCGCGTCTCATGGTTAAAACATACCTAATTTCATATATGGATTTTCCTGAAAAAAGTTAGGAAAAACATTGCGAGAGCTCAAAAGTTGATCTCGATTTTCTTCAGCTTTAGTTTTTATCACAGAACCATATAACATTCAGTTTTTCAACTGCGTAATTATTTTTTACATTAACAATATTGCATATAAGAATGTTTGAGGAAACACAAATCTAGACTTTTCAATCAAATCGCAAACATTTCTAGTCTTTGACAATACTTTCGTGATAATTCTAGAATCGGTTTCTTATATTCGTCTTATGGAACAAGATAATATCTTTTCGTTTATTCGTTCATTCGTTTTTTCTTCTTGTCGCTTAACGCAAAATATAAGCGACTCATAGCTACGAAATTTGGTTAGATGGTAGCTGAGTTCAGATCCTGAGATACGACCTTGTAAAGATTTTTTTTTAACTTGGATTTCAGTTATTAGTTATTTTATTTGAAAGCGACGTTATGAGACATTTTTTGAAATATCGTTACTTTATTGATCAAAAATATTAATTCCATCTTACCACCCCAGGAGAGACAGAAAAACGCCCTTTCTTACAAGCGTTGAACTGAATAGAACAAGGCCTTCGTATTTATTTTTTATGTATTTATAAACATACGAATTATGCACATTTCTATATATCCGTGTATTTTAGGCCATTTCGCAATGCTTTTCTTGTATCAGAGAATTGAAGATACTCTTTAATCTAAATTTAAGCATGAATAAAGTGTGATATCTTCGCATTCTAATAAAGTAAATTACTCTATTTTGAAATTTTTTATTAATTTTTGAGTGAATCTATAAAATTTGAGATTTTCCCTCCGAACTCTCGCTCCAGCTTCTACCAATGTCTTCGTCAATGTCTATACTGTCATAAAAGGCATGTCCGTTGGTTGGAGTGTGTTGACATATTTATCTACCTACTTTCATATCGCATTGTACAATTGGTATGGTTGTGCAGTTAAAACACGGAGCGAGGGAATTATTTTTGTTTAAAACGCATGTTTCAGGATTTAAATGGTAATATATGTATCTGTACAATTACATAACGACCGCTTACTTATCCTGAATAATGTTTTCGTAAAAATAAAATTATTTTAGTGGAATATAGTACAGCTATACCGGGTGAATCAGAACTCTTGGGCCAACCTTTAAGGGGTATTAAATTACATATAAACAAGCAATTTTTGTCATACGAAGCAGGGTCGTAACGCAAGAGGTGAACCGCTAGAGGACGGCAGAACATACCTCCTATTTTTACAGGAGGTATTGCCACAGTTACTGCAACATGTTCCTGCTAACATTAAAGCATGCATGCGGTTCCAATACGGCGAAGCACCACCCCATTTCAGAGTGGATGTACGGCACACCTTAGATGCTACATTCCCAGGACAATGGATTGATTGGTAGTGGCGGTCCCATAGCTTAGCCGGCACTATCGCCTAATTTCTCCTGTCTCGACTTTTTCTTATGGGGCCATATGAAAAGTATCATCTACGATAGCCCCATCGACTCCAACGAGGACCTTGTTGCTAGGATTGCTGTTGATGCCGGCGTTATCCAAGATATCCCGTGTTTTGCTAAAGTGCGCCGTTCGCTACATCGCAAGAGTGTGAAGCCTGCATTACTGCTGGTGATCGCACTTTTGAGCAGTTTCTGTAACTTTGTTCATGCAGTCTGCAATTCTGTCAGTAAAACGTACTTCGTGCCTACTCTGTCATTTTTGTGTTTTCTCTTTTCACGAGAGAGTCATCATTTACTCATTCCATGATCTACCACCTAGTGGTTCACCTCTTGCGTTACGCCCATGCTTTGTATGACAAAAATGTCTTGTTTAGATGTGATTTATCACCCTTTAAAGTTTGGCACAAGAGTTCTGACTCACCATATATATATACACATATATATATATATATATATATATATATATATATATATATATATATATATATATATATATATATATATATATATATATATATATATATATACATACCATTTTTACCATTTTACTTTAATACCATTGACTCAATCCAAACTTTAGATTTTAAAGATCTTTTTAATAACATCATCATCAAATATTTATTTTCTGTCATTAAACAACTCTTCCATCAATTCAAATTAAATACTCTTACTAAATATGACTCGTCTACCTTTAATAATTTATTGCATTTTGTTCTTTTTCACAACTATCTTGTACATGGTAATGCTGTATACCTCCAAACGATTGGAGTATCGCAAGGATCCACTATTGGCTCTATGGTCGCTAATATGTATCTTTACTTTTACGAGAGACAATCCAATCTGTTCACTCGTAACATTTCTATTTTTCGATACATTGATGATGTTTTTCTTTGTGTTCATACAGCACATGATTCTTTACCCATACTTAATATTTACTGTATATTGTAACTTTGTCCATGCATTCTACAATTCTGTCAGTAAAACGTACTTCGTGCATACTCTGTCATTTCTGTGTTTCCTCTTTTCACAAGAGACATCATTTCAACATTTCATGAGCTACCATCTAGAAGTTCACCTCTTGCGTTGCAACACTGCTTTGTATGACAAAAATTGACTGTTTAGATGTGATTTATCACCCATTAAAGTTTGGCCCATCAGTTCTGACTCGCCCTGTATATCTGGAGATAGAAAAAACATACATTAAAATATACGCAAAAAATAGACTAAATATTTGGACGAAATTAAACATTTGAAACCTTATTTAAAATACGTAATGCTCATCGATTTATTAGAAAATGATAACTAAATAGCAAGTTTAAAAAATTCTGTAAATGAAGTATCAGACGACAGTTAAGTATATTTGATTTGATTTCAAACTTTTGGTATAATGTAAAGTGTTGAGTAAGGAATTAAAACTGCTAGTATATTAAAAAGTAAATTTTGGAGCATATCTTTTAACTTTTACCGTGAAATAAACATCTTTGTGCCAAAATCTAAATTTGACAGTTTTCCACCATCATCAGGAAGAAAATATTTTGAAAGCCCGAGGAAAAAGATATGATACAAAAAAAAATCTCTAAATTTATCGTAAAATAAATGTTAAGCTTCAAGAAATGAAAAAAAAATACTATATTTGATTCTCCCGAATCGAAAAACTATTTTATTTTCTTGTAGCAAGTGTAAACTTTTCATTTTTCTTTCTCATTTTCTGTAGCAATTCCACACACTCTTCAGTAGCTTTTGAATAATTCTGAATGATAAAGAAATAATATTGACAAATGCTTTTTGACTGGAAGGCAAGTGAAATGCCAAAATATAAACAATCTTAGTGATGAAATCTTATATTTCATCTCACAAATAAAATTCTAGCAGACATAAAGATTCATGAACCGTTTGAAACGTGTCAATATTTTAACACAAAGTCAGGTTTTAACTAATAAATCGTATTTATATTTCAAAAGAAACATTAATAAATAACCTCCAATCATGTCTCTATTTTAATATAACTTTAAGTATAACTGTTAACAACATATGTTAACAACTATTGTTAGCAGTTTTTAGTAGTTGTTAACTCTATGTTAACAACTATTCAACTATATGTTTGATTTCGTCAAATATAAAATTGTATTTTATCTCAAGGGCAAAAATATATTTTATTGAATAAAAGTATTTCATTATTTTCTTTAACTTAAATTGACTCTTATATTTCTTATTATATTTCTTAATTTATTAATTTGTAGTATTTAACTATTATAAATGTATTATAGTTTCAACCGCCTAGACCTTATAAATTATAAAATCAATGGCATTGAAAACTGACATATAATAGGGCTTCAGGTATAAATCTGAATATATATCAAATTCTGAATATATATTTTAAGAGAAATGTTCTTCACATTGAATAAATTGCCACGCACCACGTTTTTGTTCTTTTCTATACAGCCTCATTAAAATAACAACTAAAGTGAATTCTACCACCTCGATTTAAAAAAATTCATTGTTATAAAGAAAGAAATCAATGCAATGGATAGCTTGTTTCAGCATAGTTGACCTTGATTTTTGTACTTTGTACATAGACATACTTTTAATTGTCACATACTTATAATTTGAAAGAATGTTTAAATAAAATGTAAAATTTGTGAATATATTTTTTATCAGTCAAGAAGTATTTTCAAAAGAATTCCGAGCATTTTTATGATTTTTATAGAATATATGCGCAAAAACGCTTAATTAGAATAGGTTACAGGTTACACTGTACAGCAACTTGTTTAAGGAAATATAAACAGGAACAATAATCTGTAATTTTCGAAGAGTTGTTGTTTATTAAAAAAGCATGATATGGGCAGAAGATCACTTTCCAAGTACTTTGCTGTTTTCAACGTAAAATAGTAATGAACATGATCCAGGGGACAATATTTTTAACATTGAAAAGTATACTCTTTCCTGGATGACCACAAAATATAAAATTATTTTGAAGTGCCAAAATAACTTATATTTCATGCAAATATAACTTGACAATTGAAATAATGAGAACATACACTTTTATAATAAAATATGTTTAATTATATTTTCATAAATTTGGCGTCATTTTTGTATTTTCAGCTTCCTGTTTGTTAATGTGACGACATTTTCATCAATTTGCTCCCACATTAGTAAAGTCACCAGGTCACCGTTTCCATTTTTATGTAAATTTTAAACGCATGGAATATATCCAGAAATGTCCAAGAAAGTATTTTAAAGTTTGTGCCATTCGTGTTAGAATTATAAATACGTAAGAAATAATTATATATTTAACATTATCAAACGTTCTGAGTGTATATGATTTTTTTAAACATCCATTCGTAACTTTGGAGGTTTCCAAAACTTCGATTATGTTTAAAATCAATAGGATTCCAGTATTTACGGATTGTAATAGATGTACAACATTATGATTGGAACTATCCGTACGTTCGGGAGATAACGCATACGCAGACTTCCGGACACACACCAAGACATTACCTAAAACACGTTCTATTCGAATTCAGAGATATTTGAAACGTATATATATATATATATATATATATATTTTTTTTTTTTCAAAAAGAAAAGAGGTATGGATGGAAACAATATACCAAAAGATGGCCGGGGGGAGTTGTGACCCCATCACCCCGGTTAAGCATGCTTTGCGTCGCGACAACACTCCCGGAGAGCCGGTATATTGCAATATAGAATACGAATGTATCAAATTGTAAGATATAAACAGACATCATACACAAACAAATATAAGATATAATTGTTGAGATCCAGCCTTATCAAAATTCATCAACAGTAAATGTTTGAAATATGTTTAAAAAATGTTTGAATTATGTTTGAAATATGTTCACAAGAATAAATTAGCAAAATTACATAGCTTCTACTTAAAGAAGACTTTAAATATTGACACTTAATAGAACAATTATAACAAAGTCTATTTCTAAAGCCATATAACCTGAATGACAATTAATAGCATCATACATGTAGATGTACATCCCCAAACCGTATCATACAAGATGAAGCAAATCTTCCATAACGTATTATACAATAGACCCTAACTAGACCCTATATATATATATATATATATATATATATATATATATATATATATATATATATATATATATATATATATATATATATATATATATGTATATATATGTATATATATATATATATATATGTATATATATATGTATATATATATATATATATATATGTATATATATGTATATATATATATATATATATGTATATATATATATATATATATATATATATATATATATATATATATATATATATATATATATGTATATATATATATATATATATATATATGTATATATATATATATATATATATATATGTATATATATATATGTATATATATATGTATATATATATGTATATATATATGTATATATATATATATATATATATATATATGTATATATATATGTATATATATATATATATACATATGTATATATATATATATATATATATATATATATATATATATATATACATATGTATATATATATATATATATATATATATATATATATACATATGTATATATATATATATATATATATATATATATACATATGTATATATATATATATATATATATATATATATATATACAAATAATACTGAAGTAGCAAGCTTGCTCTTAAAAAGCGTTGAAGAAATACATTTTTTCCCATATTTGGCAAAATTTTGCAAAGTGAGATAGATACTGGAATGCAAAGTAGACGAGAAAAGACAGAATCATCTGTATTTGTTTTTATTTTTATAATATGGATACTGTTTCATATAAGTAGAATTGTAAATTTTAGATCGAAATATATTTATTTTTAGGCCAATTGATTTTAAAAACCATCAATTTGCTGAAG
This sequence comes from Amaurobius ferox, assembly GCA_951213105.1. Classification (NCBI taxonomy): domain Eukaryota; kingdom Metazoa; phylum Arthropoda; class Arachnida; order Araneae; family Amaurobiidae; genus Amaurobius; species Amaurobius ferox. The sequence continues at coordinate 141,547,721 of OX578139.1, forward strand.
TCTACCATTGCTTAAATGTTACCCCCATTACCTTTTCCTCTATCCCTAGGTTGGAAAACGCTGCTTTAGAAGAGTCAAAATTCAAATTTGGACACCCAGATAGGGTACTATTATGTACATGATAGCCTTTTAATAAACATTTCCATTTAAATAAAGCGTCTACGGATAATTTGCCTCACTTGTTCAACAGAGTTGAGAAAAAATAAAAAAATAATAATATTTCATATAAAAAATGTATTATTAGAGAATATCAAGAAATTGCTCAACACATAAGCTGAAATTTTTCTTAAGAATGACATTGTTTGATGGTTTAATTTTTGATCAATGAAAATGTATTTTCTTATTTTGATTTACTTATTCATTTTGCCTTACTTGTTTGTACTTGTTCATTTTATTTTGTATTTTTTGGACTCGTTCATGTTTGCAGTATTGTTAATTAGTGCTGAATTATTGTCTATGTTTATTGCTATAGAATATAAAAATATATTACTCTGTTGTAAGCTTTAAAATATTAATATTAAATCTCCAAGTGATCCAATTATTATTCGAAACCATCAGGTGAGTCATACGGTCTGGGGAAGTGTGCAGAGATAGGGTTTTAACAAGATGCAATAAAAGCTTGCCAAATATCAAAAACTAAAAGATGCGACACCGGTTTTTTTCTAAACTTCGGGCAACCATAACAGACCAAATCGAAATTTATCGCAGCCAAATTTGAAAGTATATCATAAAAAAATAATAATGTTTCTTTTTATATAAAAAAAATACTTCAACTGAGTCTAGCCGGATAAGTAACTTTAAGTTTAGGAACAAAATAATGATGTAAGTTTTTTCATTTAAATACATAATTATTTGTAACTTTTTCCAAAGGTCATTATTTTGCTACATTTGGAAGGTGACAATTATATTTTGGCATTAGTCTTTCAAAATTGTCAATTTTTGATTGATGTAAATACAAATGATTTTTTGAAAGCTCAATACATTTTTCAAAGAAAAAATTTCCTTTAGTTTTTTAGATTAATTTCGGGGGCTTTTCGCCTATACACACCATTTAGAAAAAATTAACATATGGAATTTTTCCAATAATATTTAAAATATGAGTTTGTTATAAAATTTAGTATGCACATAGTTCATGTGGAGCTTTTGATTTATAAAAAGCATAAAATAATGTTGTTTTATCTGAATTAACATAACGGTAAGCTTAAAAGAACGTACTTTGGGTGTAATATCCAGTATTTGGAAAATTATAATGTATTAATGACGTTATGCAAAAATAAAACAACAAGATATTTTCATGCATTTGATACGTAGGAAATTGTGGTACAAATTTAAAAGATAAAAAAAAATGTAATATGCATATAATTTATAATTTAAACAATAAACATGCCCCAAAGATATGCAATCTGCAAAGCAATATGCAACATGCCATATGCAATATAAAATATGCAATATACAATATGCAATATGCAATGCAATATGCAATGCAATAACCTATATGTAATAAAATAAGCAATATCCAATGCAATATGCTATATGTAATAAAATATGCAATATCCAATGCAATATGCTATATGTAATAAAATATGCAATATCCAATGCAATATGCTATATGTAATAAAATATGCAATATCCAATGCAATATACTATATATAATAAAATATTCAATGACAATTTAGAAAAAAAAAAGTATATTTGAACAAATTATTATAAAAGCATCCAAAATTTATTGCAATTCCGAAACTTTTAGCATTTTATGGAATGCACGGTTCCATATTTTATTCAAATTCTAAACAAATACAACACGTTCAGAACCTTAATTAGGAAATTTTAATTCCAAGAAACTAATAAAATACATAATTTAATTTCTGTAGTTGACAATAATTAAAGTAAATATGAAGTGAAAAGTGCCAAATTCAAGAACTCAACTAATAATATTCAATAAGATTAAAAGTTACAAAATATTAAATTAACTCGGAGTAAAGTGTTACATTTTGATAATCAAATAAGTTGAATGAACTGTAAACATTATGCATTGCCTAAAAGCATACACAGAATTAGCTAGAGCATTTAATTAGATTCTGCTTAATATTAAACAAATTTTCTGAAAGTATTGCTAGAATCTTAAAAAAAGATTAAAACAAATATACTTTCTATTCAAGAATTAAAAAAAAAAGTATGAGCAATTCTGTTACTTGTTACGGATTGATGTGGAACACCATTCCTTTAGTATATTTGGAATAGGGAATGTTTGATGAATGTGGTATGTGACGAGGGTGTAAAAAACCTGAAAAATGATATCAATAATATTTGGTGCTACATTTTTTCTCATAATTTTACATTTTTTTTTCTTAAGAAAATTGTAAGGTTTCCATAATTTAATAGAATGATGTTTATTTCGACTAAATCGAATGACAAACAGCCGAGTTATCTATTGTGAAATATTCGAATCTAACGTTAGCAGTCATGCATCGGTTGAGCAGCACCTATGCATAGATTTCGCAGATCTATAATTTTATTTTTTTACGCTCTTCTACCAGAATTGTTTTATTATACATCTTAAAAAGAATATACCTGCCAACCAACTGGCAACTTTAAACTTTCAGGTGAGTTTGACTGTCTGGGTTGTGTTATACTCGTATAAAATCTATGTGTATTAGGATTAGTGTACATGTAATCGGAAAAAAAAGTATTCTAATTGGGTTCTGTATTAAGTTTGGCAGTTTTTTTAATCGTTTCATGTCAAAGTAGGTGAATAATGCTAAGGAAAGTTTTGAAGGAAGCACATAACTCATAAAGTTCTTTGCCAATCTATAAAATTCGAGAAGTTTTTTGGACTAACCAAAAGTCGCCAAGTTGGCGTATTTCGCAAAAATCATCCTCATTGTCTTTAAATTTGTCGCCCAGGTCCAGAAACTTATCAACTCTTCAACTTATAACAATATTTTTATGTTACATATTCGTAACAATATGATGTCACTTTCGTTATATACTTCCATTATGTATTTCATTTCATTTCCGTCTCATTTCTTTTAAGATTTAAACAGTACCCCGCTCCCGAAGATGTTTCACATCAATACAATTATTATAATGCTATAGTTTGTATCACCATTTATTTCAATATTGTAAAGTAATAGTCTAAGAAATTAGGTCATAATAAATTTGCAATCACATTTTATTGACAAAGGGATAGGAGATATATTATGGCGAAGGTAAATTTTTATAAAAATGGTGGAGAAGTGAGAAGTTAATAAAAGTTTTGTTTTTCAATGTTATAAATATATAAAATTCAATGCATGCATAAATATATAAAATTAATGCTTACAAAATATGAAGAGGAATCAGGTATTGGAAGATAGATAGTGGTAGATACATAATTGAATATAAAAGACAAAACAGATAAACGTAAATGGATTTCTATAATTTTTATTAGCTGCATAGCCCCAGAAATGACGTAGTAAAATAAACATAGCACACAAAATATTGGTGTTATTATTTGTGTCACTTATCTGGAACTACAGCCCAAACCAATGAAAACAAGTCCATGTTAAAAACAAGTGCAAGGAGAAGGATTGCAGCTTCTGTTGGTATAAAAACATCCTGCACACACTGTAAAAATCTGAATTCCCTAATACAACCCAATTTAGATTGAAACCCAGGGGCCGTATCCTCCTTATACTGGTCATCACCTCTCGAACTAGCTTTAGGACCTATCATGCCTATACTCCGTGTAGACACGAGGATAGTTTAGTGCGGAAGTGTGAATCAAACTTGGATCTTCCAACTGCGATCTCTATGCCTTAACCACTGGACCTATTTTTTTTTTCGTACTCAAAATACCACCATTTGGAGCTCTAGTTATCAATAGTAAATAAAAAGTGGATATTAATAAACGAATTACATTAAGCAATTAAAATTTGGTATTGTATATATCTTTTAGATTATTTTTACAACTTACTGTTTTTTAAAGATAATAAATAATTAGTTCTATTCAAATAGTGGCAAGGCTCATGTAACAGTAGACTAAAAGTTTTGAAAAATTTAGAAGTGGTAATATTCTTAAATATAATCGGTCGTTTCATATTGTTCTTACTAATATTTTCTTTATGATACGTACTGATATTAAATTATTTACTATCTATGATCTCGTTAGGAGAAACAATTTAACAAAAAAGTAACGAAATTTAATTTTGGTACCTGAGTTACCATTTACAAATATTTTGTTACTTTTCATATTATTTATGCCCTTGACAATAAATATGAAAAGTTATACGTGTGATAAATAAAATTATATTTTAATAATTTTGAATGTAGAATTTGCAAAATAACAGTATATTTTTATTCATTGTTCAACCTTTCGTAAATTACTTTATTTCTAATATATGTAACTCAGTAATGATAATATTGAAAGGTTTATTATTTTACACATACATATATATATCATAACGATAATTTTCTCGGGAACGTCTTAAATGCCTTTTTCATTGCCATATGTGTTCATTAGGTACTTTTCAACCTTCCATTTCTTTGATTTTTCAGAACATTTTATCTATTTCAGTTTATTTATCATGCTGGTTGATAATAAATTTTCTCTTTTGATCGTAAAGTTTTATTTCTAAAACATATTTTCTTGCCAAGAATGTAATTTATCAGACAGAAATTTGACTGAAGATTAGATAGAACAAAACTGTCTTTGCAACTCAACATATTAATAATACAGGTTGCACTACTGTCATTTTCATAGAACTGGCTGTTAAAACACATATTATAAAGATACATAAATCTTGGTAACTGTAAAAGTTTCCTACGGATGCAGGCATATGTATTTAGAAACGAAAATTTATACGAATCCGTAAATGTCTGAAAGATGTATTGCCCCTGCCCCTTAAATTTAATAAAAACAATTATATATAAAAAAAGACCCTATAAAACTGAACTAAAGCAAAAGTGAAATTTAATAAAGAAATTATTATGTAATTATTATGTATCTGTATAAGCACATTTGCTTATTAACTCATTCTTTTATAGGCCCAAAATCTACTAAGAAAATGCGGTGCAATTTTTCTTTAAGTTTATGAAATTGATATATATATATATATATATATATATATATATATATATATATATATATATATATATATATATAGAGTGTGTGTGCGCCCGTGAATTCTTGCAACAAAAATAAAGAAGGGTGATAGTACAGAGCAAGACGAACAGTATTTGCCATAGAACCTAGGGTGGCAATCCACTCATAGTGACAGAAGCACAACATTCAAAGCAGATCAGCTGTTAAAACGGCTTTGGCGTTTATTCTTCTGAAACGGTATTCTACTCACAACCAACACGTTGGAGTTGATAAAACCCCACATATCACTACCCCTAGTAACCACCAGCATAGTTTTGCCATCAACGTCTTGGCAGATATTCTTGGTGATCAGCTGGTAGGAAGTTACCATTTGCCAGAACGCCTAACGGGCGCTGTGTACAGTGTGTTCCTGGATCATGTGCTACACGATATTTTGAAGGTTGTTCCATTCACCAAACATGATATGTGGTTTATGCATGATGGGTCCTAGCACACTTTTCCACCGCCGTTCGACACTTTCTATACACGACGTATCCCCAGCGGTGGATTGGGCGTGATGGACCTGTGGCAAGGATCAACGTGAGCGAGTCGTGTTTCTTTTCCTGCCACTACTAGCGGATTGCGACCGTAGTTTCTATGACATATATTGTTCATCTTGCTGTGTACTATCATCCCTATTTTTCTGTTGCAAGAATTTAGGGAAACTTGATTACTTGTATATTTTAATTACCTGTGACTTGTCCTTTATTGAAAGTTGTATGAAGAGCACACGTAAAAATAAAAAAGTAAAATAAAGTAGACCCGGCTTCAGAATAAAGCATTTTTTAAATAAAACAGGTACCAAACAGGTATTAAATACCCCCCTATATATATATATATATATATATATATATATATATATATATATATATATTGTATATATATATATATATATATATATATATATATATATATATATATATATATATATATATATATATATATATATATATATATATATATATATATATATATATATATATATATTTATATATATATATATATATATATATATATATATATATATATATATATATATATATATATATATATATATACATATATATATTTGTATACATATCTATATAAATAAAAATGAAAATCTGTCTGTCTGTCTGTCTGTCTGTCTGTCTGTCTGTCTGTCTGTCTGTCTGTTTGTCACACCATCACGGGAGAACGGCTGAACCGAATTTGATGAAATTTTGTGGGTAGCCCAGAAATAGCACCCACTTAAAATTATATCTGTGTTTTGAGTTTCTACGACCAGTGGTTCTCGAGATATTAGTAAAAAACGAAATTTTCGTTTGTCTCATCATCACGGAAAAACGGCTGAACCGAATTTAATGAAATTTGGTGAATAGCCTTGAAATATCCCCCCATAAATTTTGTCCAAGTTTCGAGTTTCTAAGACCTGGGGTTGTCGAGATATTAATGAAAAACGGAACTTTTTCCTAGGAGTTCTACTCCCTAACTCCGTGGTTTATCCAAACGAAAAGCTTGAAAATCGTTTGAAAGTGAATTAAAATTTAATCTCTGAGTTTGATGGGAGATTTTTTGCGTTAATTAGTCACTTTCTGAAAACATGAATTGTTTGAAACATGATTTAAAGGGGAAATCTATCTCCATGGTTCATGGTTTATTTAAAACAAGCTTTTACGGAACAATGAGAAGTATAGAGAAATCAAAATCGTTATTTAATTTCGCAGTTTATGTTATAAGACATGACATATTTAACATGTTATAAGATTCTATCTTATATCATGTCACTCAGAAACGCAATTAAATTAAATCTGTCTGTTAATTTTAATAATTATTTTTTCGATTTGAATAATAAATAAATGGATATAAAAATATATTTTAGAAAAGAACGATTTGATTTTTCTTATAGCATTTTTGACTGGATAATATCAATTACGGTCTTCAGGTTTAAAAATTATTATTATTTATATTTTCGGGGATTATTGATTCAAGGATTATTCATATTTTCAAATTATTATGCAATTATTTTATTATGACAAAAATTGTTTAAACTCATATATTGTATGTTGTACGAATCTTCTACAAATACACGTGTATATCTTTTAATCTACGAGAATATAAGTAGTACAGGTATATTGACATATGTTTTGATATATATTGGCATATATTGGAATCAATTACGACCTTCTGGTATAAAGAGTACGGATATTATTGATGTTTTCAATTTATTACGTCATCTCTTTTATTTTGGCAAATATTTTTGAGACGCATATTGTAATACGGGTAATCTTCTACTAACACATTGGCATATTTTCTGATCTGCGACAATATAATTAGTACGGGGTTGCATATATTCATTCAATTCCTATTTTTTCTTCTGTAAATTTGCTTACAAAAGGGGGCAGGATGTTTTATTCTTCAGATCTGATCGTGAAGATAATTTTGCATAGTGAGAACATATATTCTTAAACTTCTCTTTAGGAGCAATAAATTTAATATTTTAACAGAATTTGCACATGATTGCGAACTTTAAGTTTCTTTAAATTATACACTCCGTACGAATAACGGGTGTGCTGTTAGTGGTTAATAAATTTTAACATTTTAGGAGGATATATCATGTTGCTCGGCATCTCAATTAAATTAAATGTGTTTGTTAATGTTTTTATTATTTTTTTTCGATTTAAATAATAAATAAATGGATAAATGGATATAAAATATATCTTATGAATGGACGGTTTGATTTTTCTTTTAATTATATTAATTGCTGACTGCGTACATCAATTTCATTTATTTTGGCAAAGAGTTTTCAAGCTTATATCGTATTTAGCTACTAAACTCATATATTGTGTTTAGCCAATAAATTCATATAGCCGATTGTTGAAACAGAAAAAGAGTAGAGCGGGTATATCTTCTAATACAATTGTAGTGTTTTCATTTAGTATATTGAAACGGGATAAGAATGTTTCATTCAGATCTGCAAATTCAAAGCTACGAATTTGGAGGGATATCGCTAATTTGACAACTTTTCTTAAACTTTGCCAAATTGACGGAAATGTCGCCAAATTGATATAAACGACACACAAACAGCTGCCATAAACCTTCGGGTTGGTCGTGTGGCTTGGGTCTTCTACATATCAATGAAATTTTTTTTTGTTTTGTTAGAAGAGAGTACTGAAATGATGTTTGGTTAGCATTTATCTGTCAGACCAACCATCCTACTTAGTAATACATTTAGCGAATTTTTAAAATGTCACCAAATTGATAAAAATGTTTTCAAATCCATAAAAATATCTTGAAATTGATAAAATTGCGCTACATAAATGATATTAATTGTTTTTCGTTAGGGGATAGTATTGTGATGATATTTCGTCAATTTGTCGCAAAGTGGAACTGTCAGTTCTACAGTCCCACTTGGCGATAAATTTGGCGATTTTTTAAAATGTCGCTAATTTGACGAAACTGTCGCCAAATGTTCCATAGAAATATAACTATTTAGACGATATTTTTTCTACCAATTTATTTGAAGCAAATGATATCATGTCGCTTAGCAACGGATTTAAATCCAATGTGTTTATGCGGCAGACGATTTTTATTAAATCCTTTCCGATTTGAATAATAAAGATATGTATATAAAATAAATTTCATTGCCATTTCATTTTGGACTGGATAATATCAATTATACTCTTCAGGTTTACACATTATTATTATTGATATTTTCCGGAATTATTGATTCAGGGATTATTGATATTTTTAAGTTATTACGCCATTGTTTTATTGCGGCAAAAATTGCTGACATACGCATATTGTACGTTGTACGAATAATCTTCTAGGAATGCACGGGTATATCTTCTGACCTACTAGAATATAAGTAGTACAGGTATATTGGCATATATTTTGACATATATTGGCATATATATTGGAATCAAGTACAGTCTTCTGGTATGAAGATTAAGGGGATTAATTATATATTCAATTTATTACGTCGTCTGTTGTATTTTACCAAAAAACATTTGTGACTCATATTGCAAAACGGGTAACCTTCTACTAATAATCGGACATTATAAGTAGTACGTGTATATCTTCCCATATAATTTTAGCACTTTAATTTTGACATATATTGGAATAAATGACTGTCTTCAGATTTAAAGATTACGGGTTTATTGGTATTTTCAATTTATACATGTAATCTACTAATACAGGTTATATTGTCTAATATTCGCGTATATAATTAGTACGGGTCCCATACAATTTTAACGCTTTTATTTTGCATATATTGATTCAATTCCATATTTTTTTTTATATTTGCTTACATAAGGGGTCCAAGATGTTTTATTCTTCAGATATGTCCATGAAGATAATTTTATATAGCGAGAACAGAGATTCTTAAACTTCTTTTTAGGAGCATTATATTAAATATTTTAACAGAATATTTTGATTAAACATGTCATTTAGTATACTATAAGAATCTGGGCATGATTATGAATTTCAAGTTTCTTTATATTATATACTCCGTACGAAGAACGGGTATGCTGCTAGTATATCTATATAAATAAAAATGAAAATCTGTCTGTCTGTCTGTCTGTCTGTCTGTCTGTCTGTTTGTCACACCATCACGGGAGAACGGCTGAACCGAATTTAATGAAATTTTGTGGGTAGCCCAGAAATAGCCCCACTTAAAATTATATCCGTGTTTTGAGTTTCTACGACCAGTGGTTCTCGAGATATTAGTAAAAAACCAAATTTTCGTTTGTCTCATCATCACGGAAAAACAGCTGAACCGAATTTAATGAAATTTGGTGAATAGCCTTGAAATATCCCCCCATAAATTTTGTCCAAGTTTCGAGTTTCTAAGACCTGGGGTTGTCGAGATATTAATGAAAAACGGAACTTTTTCCTAGGAGTTCTACTCCCTAACTCCGTGGTTTATCCAAACGAAAAGCTTGAAAATCGTTTGAAAGTGAATTAAAATTTAATCTCTGAGTTTGATGGGAGATTTTTTGCGTTAATTAGTCACTTTCTGAAGACATGAATTGTTTGAAACATGATTTAAAGGGGAAATCTATCTCCATGGTTCATGGTTTATTTAAAACAAGCTTTTACGGAACAATGAGAAGTATAGAGAAATCAAAATCGTTATTTAATTTCGCAGTTTATGTTATAAGACATGACATATTTAACATGTTATAAGATTCTATCTTATATCATGTTACTCAGAAACGCAATTAAATTAAATCTGTCTGTTAATTTTAATAATTATTTTTTCGATTTGAATAATAAATAAATGGATATAAAAATATATTTTAGAAAAGAACGATTTGATTTTTCTTATAGCATTTTTGACTGGATAATATCAATTACGGTCTTCAGGTTTAAAAATTATTATTATTTATATTTTCGGGGATTATTGATTCAAGGATTATTGATATTTTCAAGTTATTATGCAATTATTTTATTATGACAAAAATTGTTTAAACTCATATATTGTATGTTGTACCTTCTACGAATCTTCTACAAATACACGTGTATATCTTTTAATCTACGAGAATATAAGTAGTACAGGTATATTGACATATGTTTTGATATATATTGGCATATATTGGAATCAATTACGACCTTCTGGTATAAAGAGTACGGATATTATTGATGTTTTCAATTTATTACGTCATCTCTTTTATTTTGGCAAATAACGGGTAATCTTCTACTAACACATTGGCATATTTTCTGATCTGCGACAATATAATTAGTACGGGGTTGCATATATTCATTCAATTCCTATTTTTTCTTCTGTAAATTTGCTTACAAAAGGGGGCAGGATGTTTTATTCTTCAGATCTGATCGTGAAGATAATTTTGCATAGTGAGAACATATATTCTTAAACTTCTCTTTAGGAGCAATAAATTTAATATTTTAACAGAATTTGCACATGATTGCGAACTTTAAGTTTCTTTAAATTATACACTCCGTACGAATAAGGGGTGTGCTGTTAGTGGTTGATAAATTTTAACATTTTATGAGGATATATCATGTTGCTCGGCATCGCAATTAAATTAAATGTGTTTGTTAATGTTTTTATTATTTTTTTTCGATTTAAATAATAAATAAATGGATAAATGGATATAAAAGTATATCTTATGAATGGACGGTTTGATTTTTCTTTTAATTATATTAATTGCTGACTGCGTACATCAATTTCATTTATTTTGGCAAAGAGTTTTCAAGCTTATATCGTATTTAGCTACTAAACTCATATATTGTGTTTAGCCAATAAATTCATATAGCCGATTGTTGAAACAGAAAAGAGTAGAGCGGGTATATCTTCTAATACAATTGTAGTGTTTTCATTTAGTATATTGAAACGGGATAAGAATGTTTCATTCAGATCTGCAAATTCAAAGCTACGAATTTGGAGGGATATCGCTAATTTGACAACTTTTCTTAAACTTTGCCAAATTGACGGAAATGTCGCCAAATTGATATAAACGACACACAAACAGCTGCCATAAACCTTCGGGTTGGTCGTGTGGCTTGGGTCTTCTACATATCAATGAAATTTTTTTTTTGTTTTGTTAGAAGAGAGTACTGAAATGATGTTTGGTTAGCATTTATCTGTCAGACCAACCATCCTACTTAGTAATACATTTAGCGAATTTTTAAAATGTCACCAAATTGATAAAAATGTTTTCAAATCTATAAAAATATCTTGAAATTGATAAAATTGCGCTACATAAATGATATTAATTGTTTTTTGTTAGGGGATAGTATTGTGATGATATTTCGTCAATTTGTCGCAAAGTGGAACTGTCAGTTCTACAGTCCCACTTGGCGATAAATTTGGCGATTTTTTAAAATGTCGCTAATTTGACGAAACTGTCGCCAAATGTTTCATAGAAATATAACTATTTAGACGATATTTTTTCTACCAATTTATTTGAAGCAAATGATATCATGTCGCTTAGCAACGGATTTAAATCCAATGTGTTTATGCGGCAGACGATTTTTATTAAATCCTTTCCGATTTGAATAATGAAGATATGTATATAAAATGAATTTCATTGCCATTTCATTTTGGACTGAATAATATCAATTATACTCTTCAGGTTTAAACATTATTATTATTGATATTTTCCGGAATTATTGATTCAGGGATTATTGATATTTTTAAGTTATTACGCCATTGTTTTATTGCGGCAAAAATTGCTGACACACGCATATTGTACGTTGTACGAGTAATCTTCTAGGAATGCACGGGTATATCTTCTAACCTACGAGAATATAAGTAGTACAGGTATATTGGCATATATTTTGACATATATTGGCATATATATTGGAATCAAGTACAGTCTTCTGGTATGAAGATTAAGGGGATTAATTATATATTCAATTTATTACGTTGTCTGTTGTATTTTACCAAAAAACATTTGTGAGTCATATTGCAAAACGGGTAATCTTCTACTAATAATCGGACATTATAAGTAGTACGTGTATATCTTCCCATATAATTTTAGCACTTTAATTTTGACATATATTGGAATAAATGACTGTCTTCAGATTTAAAGATTACGGGTTTATTGGTATTTTCAATTTATACATGTAATCTACTAATACAGGTTATATTTTCTAATATTCGCGTATATAATTAGTACGGGTCCCATACAATTTTAACGCTTTTATTTTGCATATATTGATTCAATTCCATATTTTTTTTTATATTTGCTTACATAAGGGGTCCAAGATGTTTTATTCTTCAGATATGTCCTTGAAGATAATTTTATATAGCAAGAACAGATATTCTTAAACTTCTTTTTAGGAGCATTATATTAAATATTTTAACAGAATATTTTGATTAAACATGTCATTTACTATACTATAAGAATTTGGGCATGATTATGAATTTCAAGTTTTTTTATATTATATACTCCGTACGAAGAACGGGTATGCTGCTAGTATATGTATATATATATATATATATATATATATATATATATATATATATATATATATATATATATATATATATATATATATATATACATATATATATTTGTATACATATATATATATGTATATATATATATATATATATATATATATATATATATATATATATATATATATACATACATATATATATATATATATATATATATATATATATACATACATATATATATATATATATATATATATATATATATATACATACATATATATATATATATATATATATATATATATATATATATATATATATATACATATATATATATATATATATACATACATATATATATATATATATATATATATATATATATATATATATATATATATATATATACATATATATATATATACATATATATATATACATATATATATATATACATATATATATATATACATATATATATATTATATGTATATATATATATATATATGTATATATATATATATATGTATATATATATATATATATATGTATATATATATATATATATGTATATATATATATGTATATATATATATATATATATGTATATATATATATATATGTATATATGTATATATATATATATATGTATATATATATATATATATATATGTATTAAACTTCTCAAGACTTAATTATATAAAAGAAAATTAAAATTATTACAATTTTGAAAGTGCTAAATTCCTGGTCTTTTATTAAGATTTAATTTATGCAGTTTATTTCAGAGAAAAATAATGAAATGGAAAAAAAAGTCTGCATACGAGACGGCCAAAACTAATAATAGCCTAATGAAATAAAAGCTTATAATATATTGAGTTAATTCCATTTAGCAAAGGCAATTTAAATAATCAAACAAGATGGAGGGATGCAGAAATTACAGCTTCGGGGCAAAACATCATTTGGCAGCTTCATTTAATTAGTTATTATTTAATATTGAGTTCGTCCGAAAAATTACTGTTACATAAAATAATAAAATAAAAGCATATAAAATATTCAATTTATGAATAGAAAAAAAATGATTATGAGAATATAGCTTCATGAACATTTTCTTCAATGTTGAGTATAATATTGAGTTATTTAATATTGAGTTCTTCCGAAAAATTACTGGTACATAAAATAATAAAATAAAAGCAAATAAAACATTCAATTTATGAATAGAAAAAAAATGATTATGAGAATATAGCTTCATGAACATTTTCTTCGATGTCTTCCAGGTGGCAGCAAAAATTCTTAAAAATAGTTTTATAATTGCATTTTATTAGCGTAAAAACATTATAAAATAAAAATCAAGATAAAAAAAATATAGTACCTAAATTATAAGAAAGAAAATGTGTCCATATATATATATATAAAATAAAAGCGCCTTTAATAGCAGTCTATACTTTTATTATTTGGTAATCCGAAAAATTACTGGTACATAAAATAATAAAATAAAAGCATATAAAACATTCAATTTATGAATAGGAAAAAAAATGATTATGAGAATATAGCTTCATGAACATTTTCTTCGATGTTGAGTGAAGGTGGCAGCAAAAATTCTTAAAAATAGTTTTATAATTGCATTTTATTAGCGTAAAAATATTATAAAATATAAATCAAGGTAAAAAAAATAGAGTAGTACCTAAATTATAAGAAGGAAACTGTGTGCAGATTCCAGATACATGTATAAAATAAAAGCACTTTCAGTAGCAGTCTATACTTTTATTATTTGGTAATCCGTTTTCTAATGTGAAAATATGTACATAATTTTATTATATCCATTTGAGGCACAAAATATCCGTCATATTTAAGATTTGTTAAAACATTTTTTGTTTGAAATGGAAAAGTGGCAAAATCTTTGCGATAGTATAGTTTTTACTAAATATGTTTTTAAACTTTTGCTTACTTGTGAGCCAGCGTCCATCCCAAACGAAGAATCTTTCAAAAATACATATATTTGACATACCCTATCCCAAACAGTTAGTTCGATCTCCCTTTGAAGACATTGGCATCTATGGACGCAAATGTCTGCAAAGGTAGATCGAACTGTTTGGGATAGCAAATATCTGCCTTTTTGAGAGATACTTCGTTTAGAATGGACGCTCTCCCACCCGTAGGCAAACGGTTAAACATCTGTTTCGCATTATCCACTATAAATAGAGCTTAGATGCTGATTTGATTCAACATTAAATCTTGAAAGAGGTGATGGGGAGTTAAGTAAGGATTTCTATTTCTGGTTAAAAAATTTATTTTACTTGAAACGTATATTTCTTAACATAAGATATAGTCATAGCCTAGGGGATAACTGATAAGGATTTAGAATGAAATTTTAAAATAAGCAAGATGGTTTATCTCAAAGGTTTTAATCTACTATTTAAAAAAAATCTTGACACGTCTATTACCCAGGATTGGCTATACATGGAGATTAGATGATATCTGATATGAATTCAACATTAGGTAAGTTAAATAAGGTAAGGGACTCATTACAGATTTCCACTTCTTGTTTTAGAGATTCCAAAGTGCACTACAGTATTTCCAAAAGTTTCTTTGACTTGATGATATAAATGTGCAAAAAATAGTAAGAATTCTTAACGTTATGTTACATGTACCTATGTACGTCCTTTGCCGTTAAACGTAGCATGTACACCATTTTCCAACATATGAAGGCTCTGTCATAGATTTTTGGTTTACATCATTCATTCATTTCCCCAAATGAAATAAGTGACAAATTAAATACACACTATAATATAAATTTCGGCTGATGCATGCATTTGTAGGATACAGGCTATTTAACTATTTTTAAAGCAAATGAAGACTTTAAAGAACTCGCCTTAACAAAATATGTTAAATAATGTAACGGTTTTTAATTGAAGTCTTCTTAATTGGTATCTGTTTAATAAGAATAACACTGAGTTTAACACCATTCGTTGCCTGATAATTATGCTTCTCTCTGACACAGATCAAAATCGCAAAAATGCTAATTAATAGGAATCTAGAGACTTACATAGTTTAAACTAGTACTGAAATCAAAGTATTACAGTTATTTATACCGACTTTCTGCCACCAATAATCACGAACAACTTTTACTGAGTTTGCAAATTACTCCGTTTCAACTATAAAAATATCAACAGCGAAAAATAATTTATTTACTAGAGCAACATAAATAAAATATGTTGCAGTAGAAAGAGGTAAACCTTCCGAAAAGTTTATTAAAGTACTAACGTACTCTCTAAGTTCTAGAGCTTGCTCTACAATGTTTCATCATTTGTCTGTGCTTAAATTCGATCGTCTATCCTCTTATCTAAAGAAGAATCACAGAAAATATTATATGTCGCACAAAAATGACTTTCCAGAGTTATATAATCACTGAAGTTAGGACAACCCCTTATAAACTGATATATTTTTAGAATCCACAACATTAATTTAACGAGTAGATTTGTTATATTTTATGGAAGATAGCAAATAAAATTTTGAGATCAATGTGTTTTAAAATGGCTTATCTTTAATGTTTATCAATAATTAATTTTATATTTTTCTTTGTTTACTCAATTATTTTAATTTAATTTTATTTATTTCATAAGCACTTTCTTTTCTTTTATATATCAATTTCAATCTTGCTATCGAATAATTTATTTTTTTAAATAAAAAATTAGTAAATATATTTGGATTTTTTTTAAAAAAAAGCATTTCATTAAATTAAAATTTCCATGAAACAGAAATTATTAATTCATGCAAAACATTTACAGTATTTCATAAACCACAGTACGGTAAAACAATAAGTACAATTGTGTGCTACATTACTGTGTTATTTGTGCTTTTATATGTTGCTCAAAATTTTCTTATCATAGTACGGTAATTGAATACATCAACATGGTTTGAAAATAAGAGAAATTTCAAGTGCAATATAGCATCAAGTGTATTATATAGATTACATTCCAGATGCTATTATATTTAGCTTCGGGTTAAACAATACTTGATACAGAAAATTGTAAATAACTATTTGCATCCAACAGCTAGCTTCCATTTTTAGAAATATAATAATGAATGGGTAATAATAATGGTTCTCAGTAATGTTACTGTTACTGTGGTATTCAATGTAACTAGGACAGATATTTTGCGGCAGAAAAAAATTGATGACATTCGCTGAGTATTCGTAAAAAATTCCAAAAATGTGCGCATATTCCGCTAAACGTTAAATTAAATTCTAACAGTCAATAATCTTCAATTTCTAAGCATTTTCAATACTATAATTAAAATTGAGATAAGTTTGGCGAATCCACCAATCTCCAAGTACTCTCACATCCAGAAAACAGTAAGTAATGCCAGCAAAATCATTTGTTCAGATTTTTTCATCCTGTTAACTATGCATGCAGATAATATTGAGCAAGCTGAAATTCCGAGTTTAAGTGCAGTTTTATCCTAGTGTACATTTTTGATGTTTAGCTAAGTTGGAGTGGGTCTCCCGTCCTTTATCATTTTTATCTTTTCTGCTATGTTTCTTCTTGAAAAGGGTAATCGGATAATTCTAATAATTCTTGAATATCATTTATTGATCTGGAACGAGCTCACATCCCAGTTGAAGTGTTTTAAAAGCAAGAAATAAATAAGCTGTTTTACCAACACCAAAATGGCAGACAATAAAGAATGAAGCGTTGCAAATTCTGGAATGTTTTGCATGGGAATTGAGTAGGGAGAAAATTCAACCGCAAGCCTCGGTAGACTACCAAGCGCTATAAGCAGTCAAGTCTACGAATCCATCCGCCATCAAGTCACATGCGCAAAAGCACCAATATGGCCTAAGGGGTTCGTCGGAATCTCCGCCGTCTACTTGAAATATCGAGTTCTTCTACTTCATTGAAATGAGTGATACGTGTTGAAGCGAAGGGGCTGAACGGCATGAATGAAAGCGCCCATAAATTGCTTCTTTAGGCTACAGATGAATGTATTTAATTCCAAGCAACGTGTTATAATTTTTTGTCATGATATTTCATTTTAATTATTTTTCCAATTATAATGGTCTGCCTGCAACATACTAGCCATACCGTAGTATTCGCAACTGTAGGAGATAAGTATTGTTACGACTATCTAAAATGTCTTCACCGTATACTACCTGTCCCCGAAGAGAAATTATATTTACAGGCAAACATTGTTATTATTTGAAGATCCGGGTTGCTTGAACTTAGTGAGCAAATTTGGTGAAATAACACAATTTTGGCGACGTTTGGTGAGTTTTGGAAGCTGATCGGATTTTGTAGATTGGCTAGAGAAGCTCTCAAGTTTACTCCAACTTTTCTAGAAACTTCCACAGAGGGTTCATAAGCCTGCCATCATTCAGATAGAAGTTGACGTGGTACGAGTAAAATTGAATTGTGAATACGTTAGTGTTTTGAGATAAACATATTCTGCTCTGTGAATTAGTTCAGTATTTAAATGCTATAGTTTTTATTATGGTGGCTGTTTTGTAACATTGTGATATCTAGAAAGTTATTTTCTATGAATCGTTATGTATTGTCTGGACATGACTCAGGCAGGTCTGGGCGACCCGAGCGGTGTGCGGTCGGGTATTATCCTGCTGGAATTGTGCACCTGGGATCCCAGCAACGGATGGGAGCACATGGAGTCGTAGAATCTCATCCACGTACCGCTGGCCCGTCAATGTTCCAGTTACCACTACTAGAGCGGATCGGCTGTCGTAAGCTATGCCATGATGCCTGCAGTAGGGCTATGCCGGCTACCTAGGCCATGATGCCTGCAGTAGGGCTGGTGTGGCGCTTGATAACAAGGCTTGAATTGTGGCGTTGTGCCGGGGACCTCCACACCTGAATACACTGAGCATCGGTCCCAAAACGAAGCGGCACTCATCGCTAAACACCACACATCGCCAATTTGTAGCGTTCCACGTTGCTATGGTTCGGCACCACTGCAACTGGAGTCGCCGATGTTCCCGGGTTAACGGCACCACACATAAGGGATGCTGGGATCGCAGATTCGCTTTCTTCAGGCGTCTATATATTATTCGTGGGCACACAAGAACCTCTATGTGTGTCTGAATCGCGGATCGGATCACCGTGGGCTCTATACGTGCCTACCGTACGATCATTCGATGCTCTCTACTGGTGGTATGCCTGGTCCGGGCCAGTTCCGGTCTGGGTGGTGTCCCGTGACCAGCGATCCCAACACCTTCGTACGATATAGTCCGAACGATCTACGTGGCAGGCTATGCGGAGCGCTGATCACCCTGCGGTTTTCATCCCGATGATCAGGGCTCTTTCGAAATCCGTCAGTTGCGTATATCGACGTTTCTGGCATCTCTCCACCATTATTTTCACTCCGTATTCGTGCTTGCGTCGGGCGAAACTTCTCGCATTGATGGGGCGTTGACTACACACCGATTTATAAGGTCGCTGGCTCTTACTTGCAGCGCCACTCATGGGTGCACGGTCTCGCGTAAATACACCAGACTGGTATCATTTGCCTACCAGCCCGCCCTCTAGCTATTTACATCATTTCGCGGTTGTACCATGTTTTCTTCTTGGTTCTCAACTTTTATTGTCCGTGAGTGTAATATGTGAATAAACAGGAAACTTAATGCCCGGTTCTATGTCATTTTGTCTACAGTAACTAATATTACATGTATATTCATCGTATATTGCTTCCATAAATTATTCTTACGCACGTATCCCCTAGAATCGTGGGTCGGCACTGCTGATACAAGAAGGAGGCCAAATTTCAGGATATTTAAACACGTTTATTCACAAGCACAAAGTAAACATGAACAATATACAATCAAACAGCACTTAAATGCTCCACTAATATCACAAAATAATTAATATTATTCACAGAATATTCACGAAAATAATTTCACAAAACAGCAGATACTGTTTGTTCTTAAAACATTCATAAAAATCACAGTCCAATATAGTCACACAATGTCACCTCGACTGAAATCCGACTGAGTGATGATTCCTTTTATACACTCACTATAGAAACTTCTGGAAATCTCTCCTATCACGTAGAGTACTCGTTATTTGTAGGTACTTCTCGAGGATTCAGGAAGTCGCAAAAAGTCGCCAAATTAGCGATAAATCGTCACATCGTTAAATCCTTCTTCGTACTCTGAATTCTGACAACTAGGCTCACGGCATGCATACGCGATGGCTTCTGCATGTATTTCTTCCGTCTGGCTTTCGAAAGAGACGTTGCAAGGAGGGGGAAAATAGACTTCGGAAGAAAATGAATATGGCACGTTCGCAACATTATCCATCATTCAATGTCATGATCTATTAACCCTTTATATTCTTTAAGACTAGAAATTAAAATATTCTGAAATGTTTATTGATATATCAATCTTAAATTAATGTATCAATCTTCACATTAAAATGCATTTGCATTTTCTAACTTATAAAACATATTGATTTATCTAAACTTGTGCAAAGTATCGGTTTTAATTCTCTTGATCCTCGTTGAGACTTTTAAGAAAAATGGATTCGCCCTAAATGAGGTTATCGATACTGATTTTAGTTATGCTAAAGAACACTTTGCGACATATTCATTGATTTGTTTGTCTCAGTTGTTTAAAAAAAAGAAAGTTCTAAGTTGAAAGTATTACTTCATTCTTTTGTGACTATTAACATCTCGTTTATGTCGTGAAAGGATGAAGTAAAATATTTCAAACAAATGTATTGATTCTTTCGTCGTGTGTTTTAAGATTTTCTTCTTCTGAATAAAAATTATAGAGCATGCAATATATTTATTCCTGGTTACAGTTTTTTTAACGGATAAAGTATTTGCTTGTGTGCAGTCATAATAACAAGAAGATAGTATAATTACGGTAAATGATCCGTAGTGATATAATAGTTGTAGAAATGACGATGTATTAAAAGAAAATGACAGTATGAAGAGATGCGCAGCAATTAAAATTGATTAATATTTTATTCGCATTATTTTATTCGCATTCATAATCTTCGATTACATTTACGGTATTGGGAAATTAATAAATTATAGTCAAGCTATAATAAATTAAATATTTATAATAAATAGTAATCAATTAAGAAAAAAATGTGTAGGAACGTATTTATGCACAAATAAAATAACAATAAAGCATACAGCTTTTCCAAAGATACGCTGGTGTAGAGGCGCGAACGTGACCTCCATAATTTAGAAGACATAAGGACCAGCACCACTTATAAACCCGTGATCGAATAGGCCGCAAATAATAATAACCCTCAGGTTCCCCCTCCTGTTCGGAGAAGTAAATCTCTAAGATGACCTGCCCCAAAACACAGAAGAACCAAAACATTTAAAACCAAACCCCTTACCTTTAATGAACTTCTTCTTCAGCCACAAATATTAAATAAAACAAAATAAAATCACAGATAAATAAAAAATAACACACAAGAATTTACAAGTTAAAATAATAGCATTTATTAAAGTTATATAAGGAGTATCAAAAACATAAGCTGGATCTTTAAGCACGCCACTGGACTCAGGCGCAAAAGACCTCATTAAACCATTGCCACAAGCTTCAAACAATAATGATCCAATATTAAATCAGTGGCAAACAAAATAATTATAAATTTCATAAACACGTATGATGTGGCCAGTTAAATAACCGGGGCTAGCACTCGGAAAAAACGTTATTAAATTAACTATAAAATTAAGAATAAATAATTCATATTTTAAAATAATAAAATCCTTTAGATATTTCAATAAATTTTGTCAATCAATATAATATATCACTAAATCTCGTAATTCAATATCTGGTGTTGTCGTACATCTATCTCTTCAAGCCGGCGATGAGGGCTAACGAAATTATAATAAGGCTCTCAAAGGCCGTCTAAGAGTCTTCAAATTATTAAAATATTCAGCGATGGAAAAGGGGGGAGCTTACCTCAAGCCACGTAGGAATAATGATATCAGCGGTGTACCCAAACTGGGTTATTTCCCGTTTTCCGTGAAGAAAGGTCTGAACACTCATGTTACTAGGCTACGCCAGACATGACCCGGTTTGGGCACACAACGCCATTCAGCGCTCCGACAGGCCCGAAATCGGACAGAATCGGAACCGGCATGGGCCTTGGGTCACTCCCATAGGAGTGTTGATTTTAGTCTTCGATCCGGTGGGCCTCGGATCATCCAGGTGGCAACACTTTCCAAACGACGGAAAACATCCATCAGCGAACTCTAAAGAACCGGCGGATTAAGGCAAACTCCCGGGATCCGAGATGGATGAAGCAATTGACCGGAACAAGTACCCGGACAGCAGCATGATGTTCGGCTGCGATAAAAGGAAGTGCGCGCAGCAAAATGGCTTGGCCAGATGTTATGCTCAAGCCACACGGACCATCAAGAGAGCTTCCAAACGTATATTCCCGCCAAAATCATTTCCTACACATCAACACCAGATGCCTGCCACCAAGTTGTGCCAGCCAGCCGTCGCGACACAAAATCACCACCTCTACACATTTTTCATAGCAGAAACATATATCGTATTAAACGAAACCTTAATTTGCTGTTGCATCAGCCAAAATGATGACCTCGAATTTAACTGAACAAATAACTTTCCGAGTGTTCGTACGTTGGAAATAATACTTTTAAAAAGATTCAGACTACGGTTTAAGAAGTATAAATGTTCTAAAATATACCAATTACATAAAATGACAAGAGGGGGGTTCAAAGCAGAATTAAAATTGTTAAAGAGCTACATATAAATTAGATGATCAGAAATACATTATATGAATTTATACATTTTACACAAAAGTAATGTGAGTTCGAATCTCGACATTACACTGGATCCCTTTCGTCAGTGCTAGATTGACCAATAATGGGTCGATCAATAATATACTGACCAATAATGACGTGATGGGTGAAATAGAAGACACATAGTGGTTATTCGTAGTCGTGGATAATGTCAGCATATTCAATTCTAGTGTAGTTTAGTTGATTTATTTTGTGTCAATATGTTAGTTTCACTTCTTAGTTTAGTGTGTTAGCATATTTTGGATTGGTCTCTCAGGTAGATAATAAACGATTGTAGTGCATTCAACCCTCCTATAACGCGGTACTCTCACAATGCGGAGCTAAAATTATCAAAGTTCTCCAATAACGTGACACTCATTAAACGCAGTTTCCATATAACGAGGTTCCTCTATAATACAACTGAGTTAGCTAAAGCAGTTTCTCTATAGCATAAACTTTTCTATTATACTTTTACGGTTGAAATTAATGGGGATTTCTTCTCTTTTTCATTCACGTACATCACCATTTTTCAATTTCAGTTATCAGGGAAATACCCTGTAAATGCAGAGATATACAGAATTGCGGTTTCCATATAACGTGGTACGAGTGTTCGTTTCCGTACTAATTCTGAGTTTGAAATTAAAATAATAATTATACCTATATTATATGAAGAGATTACGTGATTCACTTCAAAATAAAATATGCCATTCATATTTTTCCAAGTGTCAAAATCGTGATTCTTAAAGTTATTTTTAATTTATATTTAGTGTTGTATCCGTCCCAAAACCGCTTAATTTTTGCGTAATTTCTGTGTATCTATATTCTTCGCCAACGCAATTACAATATGTTTAGTTTAAATGATCATCAAACTTTGATTATTTCTACAATGAAGCTTAATTTTCACTTATGGAGAATGTAAACACATCATATTATAAGATGAGTTATATAAGAATTGCTGAATTTCTTTAATGTAAAATTATTCAGCTCTGGAGTCGGCAATATAGCTGATATGAATAAAATTAAAAAGGAGTTAGAAAGTACTTTTACCTCCATGGTTTAAATTTTTAAGTAAAATAAATTATTGTAGTATTGCCATAATTTAAAAATATCGCCGCTGAATGAAAGGAATGGAATAAAAGTGTGTGTATGCGATATTCACTGCTTTTACATAGAGAGTCAGGCGATTTATATTTTGGTGATGTCATTTGAATAAAGTTGATTTTTTTCGATGAAGCTTTAAGTTTTCAAATATAATACATTTTTGTATTGTGATAATTTTAAAAATATCATCGCATTTCAGAGATGTTTAATAGAAATTGCATTTCAGTTGGGAACTGTTTCATAATCAATATTTTATGCATGATTGATCTTTATTGTTGACTTTGAGTTTGTTGGTAAGTCTGGCACTGACGAAAGGGATCTAGCGTATCCTCGAAACCGTATTAGACTGCACTGTCGTTTTATTTGTGATTAAATAAGTTGCTCAAGTTATCACATTTTGAAAAGCGCTTAACCCTTTCCGGACGGTCGACGCGCCCGCGCGTCAGCTCCGAACTTGCATTCAAGGACGACCGTTACGCATAGCCGTTGAAGAAAAATTTACCCTAAAATACGACGGTCACGTATGCGCGTTTTCATGTGAAACGTTCTTACTTGAATTTATTTGTCCACTAGATGGCGTTAAATGTCAATGCGAACAACTGCAATGTATTTTACAGATACTTGACCTTGGCATAGGGGGGATCCAATGAATTCATTCTCCATCTGGAGCGGTGAAATGTGATTTTGTAATATAAACAAACACAGCACTTTTCGCAGCATCTACTGTTTTATAATTGAGTTTCGGTTCTCTTTTTGTTATTCGCTTTATAATTTTGTTGGTATCATAGGAATATAAGAAAGTATTTTTTCAAGTTTGGGTTTTAGAGGAATGCGTGGCAGTGAAATTATTAGGTTATTTCAGCTAAAAAAATGACTGGGCCAGGACGTTTTCTTTCTGTGGAAGAATATACTCGTATGATAAACGAAGCGGGCAGTAATGAAGTGATGCAGATAGTGAAGATTCGTGGAACTTTAGTATTTCTGAAGTTAAATATGAAAATGCACGTGATTCTTCAGAATCTGAGCGTACTATTATTACAACTCCGCAAATTTCAGTAGCTGTTTCTGCGAATGATGTTTGGACAGGAGATTTGACAAATCTGAATTCTTTTGAGTTTTTGAGCATACTTGGAACCAATTACAATATTATGCCGCATAATTTAGATAAGGAAGTTAATTTTTTAGCATATTTTTCGATGATGAATAATAGAATTCATAGTACAAGCAACTGACGACTATTTTGTATCGAGATTAGTAGGAAAAATATACATCAAATAGAAAATAAATATTTCTTTTATTCCTGAAAAAAGTAGATTTCTATGTTAAATAAGTGATTTTTAGTGAATTTACTTCGAGCTTAGAGCAAAAAAAATTAGCTGTCCTTAGGGAACAGTTCGGAAGTAAAGCGCTCCGTCTTTTGGGCCACGGTAGTTCCGGAATGTCGCCGTCCGGAAAGGGTACAACACCAGACACACACACACAAACACACCACACACACAAAAACACCACACACATAAATGAATGCGTTTAGCACATCTGTACATTTTTCGTAAAACTGCAAATAAAAATTTTGAGCATTATTACATCAGAAGTTGTTGCTTATAACCTCCTGCTTCGGTGGAACCTCAAACAGGACCAGTGATGCCAGAAGACGGACAAAGAATGACACAAGACGAGAACACAAAGTTTATTAACACAAACAAACAAACATCACTGATGAAGGTCAAGGGGGGTGCAGCTTCTCATTTAGCGAGGACCCAGAGGGCGGAAGACTGTCTTCATCCTCAAGATAACAACCATGCCTTACTCGGGATTCGAACTCAAGCCCACTAGACAGCAGTCGGAGAGGCTATCCACTTCACCGCCTGGGCGGCACATCAGAAGTAAATATGAATACATACTTTTTGTGAGTGTGTTAGAAGGTTATTTTAGAAGATATACCTTGATAGCGATAGCTTATATACTCTTAATGGTAAAATATTGATTTAAAATGACAATACATACATACATGTCAGTAAATACCTGTAATTATGATTTAAAAACTAAAATTATGTTTGTAATTGATCTTAAAATATCAATAATTATCATCTTTTTTTTTTAAATTGTCATGATTTTGATTTGAATTTTTTTTTCAGTTGAATGCTAAAAGTCAGATACGCTAAATTACATATGCAATTAAGTAATCATCAGAAAACGAATACATATGTTATGCTTTTTCAAACATGTGGACTCTTTGAGTTACTCACTATAATGTTTTTTAACAACATTATTCTTTCAAACCCTTTCTATTTTATCCTAAAAACAATCTCTTCCGTTTAAACAGACATACACCATTCATAATAGCCTTGGAGCTCTCTCACCCCATCACCGTATCCATACACTTTACTGAATAAAAATAGCTTGAAGCGCAATACATCCTGAATAGCAGCATGCTTTTAGAAAGGCAAACATATTTAAAGCTTAAGTAAATAAGATATATGGGTTAGGCTATATATGTATATGGGCTTTATACTTTATTTTTGGTGAATTTAAGGCAGCAAGTGATCGGATGACAAACCTTCAAAAGGACCCTGAATAAATATAAATTTGATATAGCTATTTAAACATATCTATCACAAAAGAAGAAAAAATACCCCTTAGCGGCGATAATGTATTATACGTGATAAAAACACAAATAGGCTTAAATTATTTAAGAATGTAATATACCGCTATTTTTCAAAAAATACTTTTTCTTTTTTACCAGCACAGCTTGTTACAGAACCCTTTTATATAAAATGTTATTGTATTTAACAAATTTATTAGTAATCACAGATTTTGCAGAGTAAACATGAAGATTAGCGAGGTAATTTAAGAATTAATTATTATTTAGAATATTATTTAAAATAAATTGGAGAATAATATACCCTAGTTTTTAAGAACAGTTTTTGTTCTGTACTAAAACTACGTCACAGATATCCTCCATAATGAATTTTATTGCATTTAAAAAAGTTATTTGTAATCAAATTCTGAATGATATGCAATGTGTTTAGTCAAGAGAATTAACAATGTATCTGAAAATATAGTAATATTTTTACCATTCTTTAAAGTTAAATGTAGGTGTTATGTTTCTAAAATTAAAATCGAAGATTCTTTATTTAAAGAAAGTGTTAGCATACCGTATTTACTTTATATATAAACTAGAAGTTAAGTCACATTTGATAAAATCAATCAAAGACTAATTAAGTAACTATAATCATTTACTTATTTGCTAACAGTAAAAACATTTTAATTTTAATGTTTCACTTTTTCATTTAAAAATTTGCAATATCTTGAGAACGGAGCTTATTAACATTTTAAAGATCATGCCATGTAATAAATAAATGTATGTAAAGTAGATATTCATTTAACATTATTTCTCAATTTATTTTTTGCTATCTATTTTAGTTCTTGGAAAAGGTACGATAATGTTCACCTGCTCGAGTTATTTAGAAAATAATGAGGACTGTTATATTTAACAAATGAAATTATTTTACAAATTCAAATCGTGCTTACCGTCAGACACACAGACATAAATTTAGAAATGGTTAATTCGTATTCAGGGATGCTACAAACGGGTAGATTTATCAAAATACAAAGATCAAAATTTTGACCTTATCATAATACTTTACGTTTTGCATGTGTTAGTACTACGTGTGATAGGGGAAGTAAAAGAAAACGGTTATTGTACTGCGAAAATAGCTGGTAGTATGTATTATTATGTGCGAGGAATTTAGGCTCAATTGAAATATTCTATACTTCAGTAAATACGAATCATTAGGGTACCACATTTATTTATAAAACTGACAAATCCGTTGTTTCGAAATTATATATCGAACAAAAGAAAATGTGTGTGATATGAAAGCGACAAATGTGCAATACTTCAATATATTTTTAGAGGACAAACTTACTTGTATGTTTATTGCATGAATTGCGTGGACTGGCTGTAGAAACTCATTTAAATACGAGAAGCATCGCTGGTTTATCACGTGGCCATATACCCTTCAATTACTATCAGCAAAAATAAATTATACTGTACTGCAAAGTAAGTAGTTAGGGAATGTTCATTTAAGACACATATTTAAATGTAACATATTTATATTGACACCTTCATTTATTTATTCCCGCTGAATATGCATGCGTATAGGCTGCATCAGAGTAGTTCCCACGCTGGAGTTGAAGGGATAATACCATCTTTCTCATGTCGAATCAGCAATATGCCCATGAATCTGAGGCATATGCATCGAGCCTTTTGGGATGGTCCGAACAACTCCGCTCAAGTCGTCGGGAATTGATACCTCCACTTATAAATATTTATACCAACCTATGCATATACAGGAACTGGCCAAAATAATGGAAAAACCTGGGAAGATTTTATGCACCTAAAAGATATTAGGGCACCTTTAGCAGTTGAATCTGCCTGAATTCTCCGTGGAATGAATGCATACATGACCTCGATGATTGAATGGGGCATTTGATACCATTCTTCGTTCAAGAAGTCCTCCAATTTGGTGAATGGTGTTGGAGGAGGATAACAGGACCTGATCCTGTTTTCCAACACAGACCACATAGGTTCAATGATGTTTAAGTTTGGTGATTGTGCAGGCCAGGGGATGTGTGTAACGTCGACATCATGTTCCTCAAACTGCGATTAACCAGTTCCCACTCTATGAATGGGACCTTATATTCCTGAAAGAGACAATCTCCTGTAGGAAGCAATGTTTGCGCCATAGAGTGACCATTGTCCCCCAAACTGGTTACATAGTCGTTGTCAGTTATCCTTCCTTGTTAGGTGGTAATGGGACCAAAGAAGAACCACGATATCACTGCCCATATCATCACCAATACTTTACGGTAGGAATGATACTATCGGTGTTGTAAACATCTGCCTGTGTTCTCTACACATACCAGTAGCGTAGCGTCAGATTTTTGATTGGGGAGGCTGAAAATTTGGCAAAAAATTTGGTATTAGAAGTGAAATGTATATTGGAATTCGCATTTTCATAAGTTTTATTTCATTAATTTTAATTTTTGGTGAATGAAATAAAATAATTTTACATAAAAATGCAAAGAGTGGATGAAATGCACGAGATTTTAAAATATTACCTATGCAAGATGAATACATACAAGATATAACATTTTACATATTTTTTTATTTCTAAATTAGATTGACTTTTGCAACCATTTTGTTAAATGTGAAGTCATGGTCGTCCATGGGGGAGGAAAATGGGCTGTCACTCCCCCCTGGGCATTCAATATTACAAAGGCGAGCATCAAGCTAGTCGATGTTGTACATCATCTGCTTTAATTCCCCCCCTCTCTTCCTTGAAAAAAGTTTTACAGGCGCCAATGTATAAAATAGAAATATATTAGAATATTACGAGTATCAACATGTCATAGAAAAAATATATCAATTTTGTAAATATAAACAATTAGAACTAACGAAATAAAGCAATTCAAAGCAGTGCACTGAAAATGGTTGAGAAATATATCTGGAATATAGACTTAGTTGAAAATCACGGTAGTCAACAATGTCTTTGAACAATTGAAAACATAGAAATATCTTAACCACAATAAGCTAAAAATCCACTAGAAAATTATCAATGGCTTATATTTAACTGAGATTCTCATATAACATAATTTTTAAAGGGAAATCAAATTTATTCTTTCTAAAACTCCCAAATACCCAAACGGACGCTTCGCCATATTGATGATGTGAATAAGTCTATTTTACAAATTACTTAAGTTTAATGGTAGTCGTTATTAATGTGTTTCTTCGTCTTGATACTATTTAAATTTAGGTGAATGGTATGTTATTCATGGAAAGTGCCTCATATTTTTTAGTATTACATGTGGCTTCTTTCTGCAAAGATTACTTAATAGAACCATGTTTGACCCAAAATGGCGGATCCATTAGCCTTGCCTCAGGAAATTTTTATTCATCAAACGCCAAGTCCCTACAAACGAATTGAAAATGGGGGAAGCAATAGCCACACCTTTCTGGAAGCTAGCTTATAGTTCTAGCCTATGAGCCAGGACGGAGTTTAACAATTTGGCGGTCCTATACCATGCTTCTTTCAATGTACCGTTCAATGAAGTTAGGCATATTCATCAGAAAATAGTACATGCCTCTGGACATCCGAAGTCCACGTTTTATGCTTCTGGAACCACTGTAGTCTCTGTTTTGCATTTCTCTGTGACACAAAGGGTTTCGAAATAGCAACTGTGCCATAAATTCCCCGCTGATGCAATTTCCTTCTTACAATTAGGGTGAAAACTGGGTTCTGTAGATGTATATTACGCTCAGCTGTCACCTATGTCGTAGTGATCTCTCTGTTTGCAGCGACAATCCTCTTTAATGTTCTCCTGTCTCGGTCCGTGAGTTTCATTTTTCCGTCCACAATTCTGTCTCGCAAACGATGCGTAGTCACGAACTATGTATGCTGTCATGACCTAGGGCACAGTACATCTCGATACCCCCACTAACTTTGCAATGGCGGTGACCGACACACTAACTATATGGGCGCCTAAACTCTGCCCTCTTTGAAACTCTGTCAGGTCTCTCAGTTTGTCTTCAATTTTAACTCAATTGTGCGAAGAAACACCACCAATGCAATCGAACGCACCCTTCGGAATATCAGCACATCTGTTAAACAAAACAAAAGGGAGTGTATAGTCCACTTCGCTCGGTTACTAGCATAAACAAACTTATCACTTATACGTGTGGTGTTTCCATTAATTTGGTAAACCCATGTATATGTAGTAATTTACACTTTTCATTGTAAGGACAAATGTACAAATTTGGGTTGTGAAGTTTGTATAGTCCTAATAAATTGCTTTGCATTGAGCTACCAACCATTGACTACAGTTTGGTTAATGTAGTATTCAACATTTTGACTTTGCCTTTTCATCAGTTATCCACATCATTAACTTCCTCCTTGTAACTACAATCCAACGTATACATCAATTAATAATTAACATCACAATAACGTTATGCTTATTTATTTTATAGATATATAACATTTTTATGGGAGTAATGGTTAACCTACTTTAAAAAATATGTATAATTTTATAAATATTAAATGCCGATACAGTTATATTGTTTAACCATTGTAAGCACTAGTGCAATGATTGATGCAGGTGGGTTCTGAAGCCAATTAGCAATTGGGAGGTGAACCAAGGGCATTTGTTCTGCAATAAGAATAACTGCAATAACAGGTCATTATGAAAAGTTTGGAGAATCAATAATTTAGGAGACACTGGCACTTCACCTTAGAAGTCAGATTGAATCAAAATAGCTAGTGTTGTGAAATCACTGAGATTTACTATATCACCTTTCTAGCGCTGTTATCTGCGTGTGACTCCCTAATGCCCCTAATGACGCCCTAATGCTACAGACTGACGTCATCACCATTATGACAGCAATCAGCTCAGTCACTTATCGTCTGTCTGTACTATTTCAGTGGCGAGTGCATGTTGAACGGGTCATATTTGAATCGCAATTTATGTGTAAAATATGTGCTTCTGCTTTCGAATATTTGTATCAATCATTCAAGCGATTAGTTTACAGTGATTTGATTTTCTCGAAATCCCGAGAAATGGACCAAAAAGTAACCCACATTTCGCCATGTACAGTCATCTTTTCAACTGGGCGTCAAGATGGCAGCTATTGTACCAACTGGTATATTTAGGAACCGTATGACTCCCCCTGCATTTCACGTTGATGACACAGAGCAACTACCCTTAGCGCAACCACCCTTAGGGTCCTCTGAACTTGTAAATCCGTTTTTGTTGAATTTTCCAGTTCTAAGGGTCTGCAAAGATAATACAACGAAAACAAATGCTAAAGTCTCCTTGTGGGGTTGCCTGCAGCTTACGTCAATGGAGTGGGTGAAAAGTGGGCTTTCAGAAAAACAAACAGATGGCGCACGTAACCGAATACGTGGATTTAAGATAAGGGTGAATGCTAAAAGCATGTGTCTTGTTTCTGGCTTGTTCTGTAGTACTAGATATATTTCATATGGTCTCGTGATATGAAAGTGTCATAAGATTGTGCAGAAAACCAAAAATTTCTATCATCATATTTTTAAAAGCAAATATTATATTTGTATTGTAGTAAACATTTTCTATGTTAATGTTAATACGTGTGCATGTGTTAAAAATATATTATTTGCAAAGCATAGGTGCGACCTCAATATCTGTTTGAATTATTGACTCATTCTATACATATTAACCCCAGACACAGATGTATGTTTATAAATACAATGATGATCTATTGTTTTGGATATTGTAATATCAACCAATATAATGGAGATAGAAAGGATTATAGATAAAAATGCAAAACATGTGAAATAAATGTTCATATTTTGTACATGGTCCAAAACATTCAGCCAGAAAAAGAATTGCTTTTATAGCTAGGAATGATTTTTACATATGCCACATAAAATTAAAGTTCTAATTCGTGCAATATTCTCTATGACTATATTAGTTAAAATAAAAAAATAGAAATTCTTAGAAATGAACTTATCTCAATATTAAAAACTTATTAAATGATACTTTATTTTACAATGTTTATTACAGGCTCAAAATCATGACTTTTCGTGACAAATCAAAGGATTCTAGTAAGCTTTATGGAAAATATAGAGATTCTTCAGTTTTGGTGAAGTATTGAATTTGATAGATTTTCTGAAAAATTGCAGGTAGAAAAATGAGACATGTTAATTTTAACTTATGAAGTGGTGCGGAATATTCTAATTATTGGAACTTTTACATGGTTCATGTAAAACTTTTAAATTTGAATTTTTCCAGTCATACCACCGACAGAGTTAAGCCTGTGTTTATAAAATTCTGATACATTTAAAAGAAAACCTTTGTAATTGGAAGTATATATCTAAGATATATATTTTAGAAAATAATCGCTATAACCAACTTTTCGAAACACTCTGTATATAGTAAAATAATCACTGAACTTGAAGCCCATAATTCATGATTAAAAACAGTAAAACAAGGGAATGGAAACTGTGAAAGTGTAATCTTATTACACAGCACATATTCTAACCAGCTCTCAAAGTTCTCTTCGATTAATTGCTTTGCACAACGTACCAAAAAATTATTATGAGCTTCAAAGAACACGAAATAATTGAAGTAAGAGTAACTGGGAATTATTGGAAAAAATGAAAATTTTATTTGTTTAATTACAGGTAAAAGGTGTTGATAATAATCTTCTATTTAAAGTAACTTGTATATAATTAACTTGTTGGAAAAACAATTTTTAAACTATTTAATGTTTTCTAAACATAATTTATTTAGATTTTTATACCAATGATAGGCATTTCGAACTGCAGTTTAAGTTATCTTAAAACGTGTTACTTCTTATTCAACGGAAATACTGGAAGCAATTGCAATTTTTATAACTGAAATAATTGGAATTTCTATACACATTTAACCAGAAGCTTATATTTTCGTAACATTGATGCATTGAAACATGTGGTTTTCCACATACATATCTTTAAAAATAATAAGTCATAGAAGATAAATGACAATAGAAAAATCCATTGGTGTCCCCCACGTTTATTCTATGACTAAAATAATACTTGTATGTGAGCGATATCTGAGCGATATGTGAGCGATATGTGAGCGTAATACAAATTATTTTTAAAAACTAAAATCTCATTTTTCTCTTCATTTGAATGTTATCACAACTTTCCAGCAATTTATTTACAAAATATCTTAAATGTGATACATGATACCCAAGTAATGTTTCTTTTCCAATTTTAGGCGGTTGCTATTGTGATTTACTATGCAAAGATATCCAAAAAAACACATTTATTTTATCGCACTTTTGCAAAATTGGTTACTTCCGCGATTATGAAATTTATTTTAAAGAATCGTTATCTAAACAGCCCAAAGCTGTACATAATGTGAGACAGCATCCTCGGAAGACTGAGTATTTTCAACCATTGAAGTCGAAACTCCCTTCTTCAATTGCACGTTAACAATTTACTGTATCAGATGTTAAAATCTGAGTTTCTTTTCATTTACAATCGGTTATTTTAAATGTGTTTTTGAAAATATAAATAGATACCTCACAAGAAGTGTTACGCTATGTTTTTAATATCTTATCAGGGTCACAAATCCTCGTTGACTTATTTTTTTGTTTTCTCTGTTATTTATTATTATTCAAATTGAATTAAATGTATTTTTACTTTCTCGTACGTAGTACTGAGAAGTACTGTCTTGAAAAAGTATTGTGTATTCACGAAATTATCAATATCGAGATTTTGATGCCATTTTATGTTTTAAGGCATTCGAAACACGTTTTGAATATTTTTAGAGTGATGTATGCCTGCCTCATGCCTGCAGTCGATTTATTGTGTACACGATAGCAGCCAAAAATATTAATGGATTTTCACAA
Source organism: Amaurobius ferox (assembly GCA_951213105.1). NCBI lineage: Eukaryota > Metazoa > Arthropoda > Arachnida > Araneae > Amaurobiidae > Amaurobius > Amaurobius ferox. Next base: position 141,582,059 of record OX578139.1, read on the forward strand.
AACTTTTTTTTTTCACGAAACTTAAATTTTATATTTCTTTGACATCGCTGCATATAAGACAAAATTTTACATAATCATACATAAGATGTTTTATTTATGGCTTAATGACTTAATAACAGTTTCAATAATTATTGTAAAAAACAGCCGCGATGCGTGTTTTGTTTATGCCATTAGCCCCCTTGGGGGACAAGCTACGCCCACGGGGGCAGCTGGGTACATTGTTAAGTATGGTATCAATCGAAATATTTTAAGCCCTTTAAAGTGAAGTGTAACACTATATAGTTGCAGGGCGCGGTAGCCCATTGGTTAGCGCGCTGGAGTTGCACTCGGTAGGCCCGGGTTCGATTCCAGCCACTGCCAAAACTGCCGCCGTGTTCATGCGGAGTACGATCACGTTAAACATGTGGGTCCGAAAGTCCTTCCGAGAGGTTGGTGGTAGGGGAAGGAGGGTACGGTCCCTGTGGATGCCTCCCCCACTGGATTCCGGTCTAAATTGGGTGGCACTTCCCGACCGTCCAAACAGTTACCTTACACCTTTCTGGTAGGTCGGACGGTCTGGGTTTCAACAACAACAACTATATAGTTGCACTCATTTGGACCCAGCCAACGGCCCTTCCGTGCTGAAAACACCGGTTCTCGTTAGATCACCGAAGTCAAGCAGCATCGGGCGCGGTTAGTATTTGGGTGGGTGACCACGTGGGAACACCGCGTGCTGTTGGCACATTTCGGGCGCGGTAGCCCGCTGGATTTGCGCGCTGGATTTGCACGCTGCCATAAGTGCCGCCGTGTTCATGCAGAGTACGATCACGTTAAACATGTGGATCCGTAAGTCTTTCTGAGAGGTTGGTGGTAGGTGAAGGAGGGTACGGTCCCTGTGGATGCCTCCCCCACTGAGTTCCGGTCTAAATTGGGTGGTACTTCCCGGCCGTCCAAACGGTCACCTTACACCTTTCTGGTAGGTCGGACGGTCTGTTTCTCAACAACAACAACTCATTTGGTCCCACAATACCGAATTTTCTTGTATAATTTGAAAATGGAAAATGAATTCTGGTATGAGAAAGTCGAGTTAAGCCGCACTCCAATTCATTTTGCATAAAGTGGAATCTAAAATTAATTCTTACCAGCCGCCCTTAGCAAATAGCTCTCACTTTTATCAAAAGCTTCATATTTGCAATAGTTCTAAAAATTCTTCAGTAGTATCCTTAATGAGGAGAAATTTACGTATCAGTATATTGTTGATTTGCTCGTTGTGAGAACCTGTATGTTGCTGTGCCCTAGTGTATGGCTGGTTCCCATCCGCTACAGGGACAATGATAGGTATCAACATTTCTGAAATCGGATCAATTGACTGCAAGTAGAAAAATATTATCATAGAATTTGCACCTTATGAATAATCATATTTTGGGATCTGTGGACAATTTAATTAAAGAAACGACTAATCCAAAATTTATTTTAAAATTTATTTTGAAACAGTGCCTTTGCCACCATGAAACTACTACAATGTACCTCAAAAAACTAGTTGGCTCAATTTTTCGTTGTATTTTTCATCATTAATCTGTAATTTATTTATTTCTTTTTGAATAAATTCAGAAATAATATTTCTAGTTTTTAAATTCTGTTCCCAATATTTCCCTATATGAATTGGATTATTTGGGATTTAGGGAAAGTAAAAATTATATGGGAGTTCACAGAGATTAATTTTTCCATAACTGTAATATAGTCATATCTATCAAAGAAAATAAATATTGACTACACCTACAGCAGTACCAAAGGGAACTAAGAACTCGCATGATGAATTGAATAAAATGAGAAATAGGGAGGATTTTATATGAAAAGACACTGATAAGCATTTATTTCCCATGGGTAGGGTCGGGAGGACTTTCTAAGGAAAGTGCGTCAATCTTTGTCTAACGCTACGGTAGCAAATAAAATAATCCTGCCTATAAATACCCTGCGAGGAAAGGATAGTATTTGTGCCGTGTTCCTTAATTCCAAATGTTTCGATAGTCAGCGTCTGTAATTTAGTATCGCCAAATGGTGAGATTTCTTACTTTCATAGTATAAAGTATAGGGAAATTATTGTGATGGGGTAGAAAATTCAGATTCGAGTGTTTGACGTAAGAGCCCGTATCAAGCACCCCTGAACTCAAAACGAACGTTTTTGAGGGTATGTCTCTGTGTATGTGCATCCGTGAATTTTCGGAAGCAATATCTCACGAATGAATGGAACATATCGACCGAAATTCAGTACAAAATTTGCAATCAATGAATGCTATAAGTTTATTGATCTTAAACGCAGTCGAATGTTCGGAAAATGCTCAAATTTTAAAATGAGATTTTAAAAAAATCATCAAAGATCAGAACGTTTAATAATGTTACGTAAATAATCATTTCTCAATATTATACTGTGGGTTATAGTTTTACATTTTGACGTCTAACACTCCGCAATTCGCTAATAGTTGTATTAATGTATCAGAAAACCTTTTTCTCATCGTTTGTCTGAAACGCTTGGAATTAAATTTGGGGAACTTGGTGGCTAATTCAGCGCTAAATATCTCCGCCTTGGCAATATATCGTCCCAGATTGACGAAAATATCGCCAAAATCGCAAAAATCACAATGGCTAAATAACCGAAAATAACGCCAAATTGATGAATAATTTATTAAAACATTTATGTACGAGTGGACTATGCTATCACTTTTGCTAATTATCACATTAAAATTCCTCGAAATATAAGTAAATTGCGTACTTTGAAATAATTCTACATGATGTCCTCCTAAAAAGTACCAAATGTACAATTTAACATTTAAAACATTGTGTCTTTCATCTTATACAACATTTTCTCACTGGGAATAGAAAAAATTAATTGCCTAATATTTGGAAAGTCATATGCCGCCCATATCAGCTTGTTTACTTAAATATTATAATATGATTTTAAGTATTGTGCTATAATTTGACATGCATCGGAGGGAAAATTTAGCAATATTTAATTCTATTTGGAGTAAAATAATTTTTAATTTGCGACTTCTATTGTTTTCTTTGTGTTGTTACGCTTTGTGTGTAATAATCGGTGATCGAGCGCATATTTAGGGCATACCCAACAATCCTATTTAAGGCGCATTATGCCCGCGTTGTATAATTGGTAAAGTTGCTCAAGAAAATATCAAACCGCGCGAATGATTTGAGTCTACAACAGACGATTTGTAAAACTGAGTGGTGTTAATTTTACACATAATATTTAAGTAGCCGTGTCATATTTAGGACCCTAGAAACCTAGGTGATGCGTTTTGTTATTAAATTTGCTCTACTTTTGAATATACAATTTATAAAATAATCCCATTCTATTTTTTGTCCCACTTGTGGGTATCTGGGCGGCATAACAAAAATCAAAAGTGGAGCTTTTGAAAGAGATATTCGTTCTTTTCTGTAATAAATGGAAATATAACTTTGTGATTCTGAGTAACTATTGTCTAGGGGAATGAAACAATTTTATAACATTTTCATTTTTCACGTGTGTATATGCCGATTTTAATAGTATTTCGTACTAAAAACGAAAAACATCTGAAATAAAAGACTCTGAAGATATGGAGTGAGACGCAGTTCTGCATCATAGGACGCGTTTTGCTCTGTGATAAAGAGTACAAAATTTTAAAACTAAGTGCTAGTATTCCCATCTAGAATTTTTTCAACTCCCCAAGCACATTTATTGAAGAAATGTTGAAATATAAAAGAAAAAACTCGATTACATGTATTGTTGACGAGAATATGAATGTTTTCAAATATTAAAATGATTCTTCATTTCTTAAATTTGTTTTCTGATTTTAATAAAAGTATAAAGACATTCTTCTTCTACATATGTGTGAAACTGAATTAAATTTCCCCTGCTATTAAGTTTCATTTCTCTTGTTTTTAACAGTATGCGTTTTTGTCTGCTAGGGGAATTTCGTGTAACATAATTAATTGCAAAGATTGAATTAACTTAAAAGACTAAATTTGGCCGAAATTTCGCCATTTTGAAATTAGTTTATTCTAGCGGCAGCCTATGTAGAATGCAAGAAAGCCATATGAGATCCACGAATGAGACCCCCTGTTGTGATATAAACAGTAGTTTAAAGTGCAAAATATTAAATTTCTGAATTTTAAAGATACTCTTTCCATTTTTAAATGTACGATTATTTCATTATTATAAGCGTTGTGTAAATTTGTTTTAAATCAGCCGTAAACTTTTGAAGATAACATAATTTTTTTTTACTTTCCTTTCATATCTGGATTTTTTTTTTATCTGGATTGTGTGGTTATCGATTACTATACCAGAAAATACGAAACTCCTGTCATATGCAAGAATGTGTACACTTATATTTTGGGTTTGATATAGGTGTAATTGTGGGATTTCTGTTATTGATTCCAGCCTTATTATACACTGTAGAACATTTGCAAACATGTTACTAACAGTTTCAGAGGTCAACTTTCCGTAATGGGGAGTAAGGTTCCTTATAGTTATGATAATATATTTATAAAAATACAAAAATAACGCTTCATCAGACAATAATCAGCTGAATATTTCAAAAATGAAGCTGGGATTCTCATGAAAGCTTGTAATTGCGGCTTTTCTGATAGTATGCCAAAATTAGCAACGAAGTAGCTAAAAAGAAAGCAAAGGTTCCAGAATGTTTTACAGTATGTAATATATACGCAGAGGGTGCTTATTCAGAAGTTTGCATTTTAAACCCCGGCCATTCCTGTTGGTCTTACATTAAAAAAACAATTGGAAACATACCACTAATCGTGAAGAAAGAAATCGCTATTAAGTATGAGTTTAATGTAAAAAATAATTTTAAAGGCTGTCATAGAGCACATTGATGCTAATTTTTTAAAAAATAACCGCAAATAATGAAATGAAGATGTAACAGGCAATTTTACTTTTAAACTGCAGATTGTGAACGCATTATTTGGCATTTAAAGGGTTGCTATCAAAGGATATGAGGATATAAAGATGTTTAAATGTGAAAATCAACGATGCATTTGAAACTCATCCAAATGTTTTGACTTTTATGTGTGCTTCTTCTACAATTGTATTTTTACTTTTCTTTAGTAGCATGCCAGAAAACTGGTTTCCTGCACCATTAAAGAGAATGATAAGAAGTATTTTCCTTTTCAAATGTATTATCTAAACTGCCTCAAGCAATTTCTAATGTTAAAATGTCCTTTTCTGCAAATGACGTCTGACTTTTCCAAAATTAAATTTGCAATACAATGAGACTGTCGGTGTGCGGAAAGAAATATGTTGTTGTTGTTTAGGAGAAATATGGAAGCGTTCCATTTAAAATCTGTTTCTTGAATTGCTTAATGGAAAGAAAACTTTAGATATCGCGTGAACAGAGCAATAGTATTTTAAACATACAATTTCAGCCGTATATTATGTTTTAAGAAGTAAATGCAATGATGTTACTTTAGAACCATAATTTTTACGCATAGATTTTAGATACGCATAATCTACACCAGTAATGGCTACTACTGGAGGTACTTTGTATTTAGAATCACAACAAAAATTGGCTTGATTTCAGCTATTCATTATTGTTAGATTTCAGCCATTATAAATAGTTACGATTTTTACTATTTTATGGCTAGATTTAGCCATTTTTAAGTTCTGAATGTTCCCGAAAATGGCTAAATAAGCTATAAAATGGCTAAATTGAAAATTCTGAATTAAACATTCGAATTAGTAAAAAATACTAAAGATGCTTTTATATTATTTCCAAAAGTTTAAAATATACAGTACCACAGTTTGTATAATGTCAAGTATATGTATATATAGATATACTGTATGAAAACTCGCTCTGTTTGTCTCACTTGGTGACAAAGGGTTTTCACTTGGAGACATAAACTTTTTGACCACCTTGGAGATAAATTTGGTGATACAGCTGGCGCAGAATGTCAATTTAGCTTCTTTTGATAATGTTCACAAATCTAAATTAATAAATGGAGATGTCGGTCTGTGTATGCGTTTAATTGTGCAGTCTGTAGCGGTAAATTTAAGCTTCAAATAGCTATAAAATGTAGTACACAAGTACCCAAATAGGTGCACTTAAATATTTTGTTTTTAAATCTTATGTGTTTTTTATTTATCTTATGTTTCTGCATTTTTTGAACAAAATGGGCCTTCAGTGACCTAAACTTTCATCAAAGTTTCTTTCTATCTTGACATGATTGAAAAGAACAAGCAACAGAGTGTATTATAATGAACGTGAACACTTTTTCTTATGGGGCATTGATTCCAACTGACGAATCACTTGCAAAAGCTTGTTTCGCAGACTGAATTGTGGAAAATGTTGGTAAAATAAGCATGTTGGGTAAATAATTATAGAATATCAAATCGCAGATCAAATAACACCATGCTAAACAGGATAACAGAATAAACTATTTGAGATTTGGTTGTAAAAGAAAAAACTTCGCAAACTTAATCTGCTGATAATAATAACGCGAAAATAAAATTATATTATTTTCTTCAATTCAAAATATATTTTATCATGCCAAGTATGTATTTATGGTAACATTTTCTAAAATTTTGAATCCGTTTAAATTTTGGATCTTCTCTTTAATAGTTTTGAAAATAAAAATTTGACTGGGAATAAAAAATCAATTTTAACTTTTGCAAAAACAATTCAAAACCGTTTGTAAAAACGAACTCTTGCACAGTTTTTTCCGCATGACGATTTCTCGTCAAGATCAAGCTAAATAATTTTTCCATGCACGGGGATGAATACAAATATTTCACTTCCAATTATACGCAAAAAATATTTAAATGTTACTTCAATAAATTTTATTTAAATTTCCTATTCGTTTT